>JAJQKJ010002455.1:0-212844 GCA_029574335.1 Rana kukunoris
AAGATAATGATCCCTTGTGGCTCTTCTCATCCCCCCCTCACAGGAGAATCAGCTCCTCAGGTCTGTGAGGGATCACAGCACTGCAACCAGAAGAGTCTGTTCTCTACGACCACGATCTCCCGAGACCAGAAGAGTCCGTTCTCTACAACCACAATCTCCCGAGACCAGAAGAGTCCGTTCTCTACAACCACAATCTCCCGAGACCAGAAGAGTCCGTTCTCTACCACCCCGAACTACAGAAACCAGAAGAATCTGTTCTATGACCCCCAATCTATAGAAACCAGAAGAATCTGTTTTCTACCACCCCAATCTCCCGAGTCCAGAAGAGTTTGTTCTCTATGACACCAATCTACAGAAACCAGAAGAGCCTGTTCTCTATGACACCAATCTCCCGAGACCAGAAGAGTCCGTTCTCTACCACCCCAATCTCCCGAGACCAGAAGAGTCCGTTCTCTTTGACCCCAATCTCCCGAAACCAGAAGAATCCAGTTTTCTATGACCTTAATCTCCAGGGTCCAGAAGAATCCGCTCTCTGTGACCCCGATCTACAGGAAACCAAAATAATCCGTTCTCCATGACCCAAATTTTCAAAAACCCATAAGAATCTGGCCTTTACCATCCCAATCTACAGCACCCAGAAGAATCCACCCTCTGTGACCCCAATCTCCAGAGACCAGAAGAGTATGTTCTGGTTTCTCAAGATTGGGTTCATAGAGAACAGACTTTTCTGGTCTCTGGAGATTGTGGTTAGAGAGCAGATTCTTCTGGTTTCTGGCTATTGCAGTCATAGACCACGGATTCTTCTGCTTTCTGAAGACTCTATTCTCTATGACCCAATCACCAAAACAAAAAGAATCAGTTATGACCCCAATCCTGAGGTCTGTGAGGGATCACAGCACTGCAACAAGAAGAGTCTGTTCTCTACGACCCCAATCTACAGAAACCAGAAGAGTCCGTTCTCTACGACCCCAATCTCCCGAGACCAGAAGAGTCCGTTCTCTATGACACCAATCTCCTGAGACCAGAAGAGTCCGTTCTCTATCACCCCAATCTACCGAGACCAGAAGAGTCAGTTTTCTAACCACCCCAATCTCCCGAGACCAGAAGAGTCCGTTCTCTAACCACCCCAATCTTCCGAGACCAGAAGAGTCCGTTCTCTATGACCCCAATCTCCCGAGACCAGAAGAGTCCGTTCTCTACCACCCCAATCTACAGAAACCAGAAGGAGTCCGTTCTCTACCACCCCAATCTACAGAAACCAGAAGGAGTCCGTTTCTCTACCACCCCAATCTCCAAAAACCCAGAAGAATCTGTTCTTTACCATCCCAATCTACAGCAACCAGAAGAATCCACCCTCTGTGACCCAAATCTCCAGAGACCAGAAGAGTCTGTTCTGGTTTCTGAAGATTGGGGTCATAGAGAACAGACTTTTCTGGTCTCTGGAAATTGTGGTTAGAGAGAGCAGATTCTTCTGGTTTCTGGCGATTGCGGTCATATACCACAGATTCTTCTGCTTTCTGAAGACTCAATTTCTCTACCACCCCAATAACCAAAACAAAAAGAATCCGTCATCTATGACCTCAATCGCGAGAAATCAGAAGAATCTGTTCTCTATGAGCCCGATCTACAGAAACCAGTTAATTTAACCCCCTTTTCTCACTGGGGTATTTCTGAATACACAGCATGGTCCATATACTGCTCACAGCTAAACAGTCTGATTTATTGAAGAGTATGTGATGGTAAAATAAAAATAAACCGACTTCCAGGATCTCAGCAAAGTCACATTTCTGGCTTTCTATGAAAGTGGTATTGTACACACTGCCCCCTGGTGTTCAGTCACCTCACTGCAGTTACTCTTCCCTCCACAGAGAAGAAGTGCACAGGTCATGGCTGCAATGCTCTGCAGCTGGAATTAAAACCCCTGTCATGTCCCATCAAAGCAGCCCTTTCTAGTGAATAGGACTGCGCTGTTGCATGGGGCAATGCAGCATTTAGAGGGCTAAAACATATCACCACCTCGCCACCTGCTGAACGTAAAAATCATGGATATGCAGTTAGCGGACCTCCAGCTGTTGCAGAACTACAAGTCCCATGAGGCATAGCAAGACTGACAGCCACAAGCATGACACCCAGAGGCAGAGGCATGATGGGACTTGTAGTTTTTCAACAGCTGGAGGTCCACTTATTGCATATCCCTGGTATAAATAAATAGATTTTTGTTAAATTAATTCATAAAAGCACTTCAAGGACTGGCTGTGTGTGCTTCAAGGACTAGCTGTTCGATATACACTATATTACCAAAAGTATTGGGACGCCTGCCTTTACACACACATGAACTTTAATGACGTCTTAGTCCGTAGGGATAGGATTTAGGTGCACGTCACACAGAACCAGCCTCTCTGTAATCAATGATGTTCTCGGATGAGGAGTGACGAGTGACGTACGACGAGGCTGCTCTGTGTACAGCAGAACTACAATCCCACAATGTACAGCAAGCTAACCCCCCCCCCCCCTCTCAGGTGCTCACATTGCATTGTGGGATGTGAAAGGAGCACCTAAAAATAAACCTGTCACATCCTAAAAATAACCCACCTGCAAATCATTCACTGTGGAGCCTTCCTCTGAGCCGTCTGTAAAGAGAACCAATCACCAGGATACAGACAGGTATGGCCTCATGTACACCTGTGGTTGAGGGGGGCAGTATAAAAAAAAAAAAAAAAAAAAAAAAAAAACGCAGCTCAGCCCACCAACCACTCCATATTAAGCTGCAATGGCAGTAGGCCGAGGTCTGCATATGCCACAGCATTGCAAAATGAACTCCCCTCCCCCAACATGCTCAGTGGGCAGTGCTGCTTGCCAAAAGAAACCTGGTTGCAGCAAAATGCCATCAAAACATTCACAGACTTCTGTAGCTACAGGCACTGTGGAGATACTCATCCTCAAAGTCCATAGGCTCTAATAATAATAATATAAAATCTGAATGTCCATCTGCCCACAGGATCAGGCCGAGGCCCACACACCTGGAATTCTCGATAAACCAACATCTGCCGCCGACTGCAAAGTCCAATCTGACCCCGTCACCACGTGTCCCTGGGAACTCTCACCACCAACCCCAGGATCTCTCACACCCGTCTCCATGTGTTCCCCCCCCCCCCCCCCCCCCCGTGTCCCCGGAAAATCTCCCCCCGTCCCCCCCGTCCCCACAGAAAATCTAACCCCCCCCCAGTCAACCCCGTCCCCACAGAAAATCCCCCCCCCCCGTCCCCATGGAAAATCTCACCCCCCCCCCCCGGAAATCTCACCCCCCCTTACCCCACGGAAAATCTCTCCACCCCCGTACCACACCAAAACTCACCCCTCCCCCACCTCCCCAACCCCACGGAAAAATCTCACCACCGTCCCCATGGAAAATCTCACCCCCCGTCCCCACGTGTCCCCGGTAAATCTCACCCCCGTCCTCATGTGTCCCCAGGATATCTCACCCCTGTACACATGAAATCTCACCCCTGTCCCCAGGAAAACTCACCCCATCCCCACATGTCCCAAGAAATCTCACCCCATCCCCAGGATGAGCTACAAAACACGCATTTTATGCCTCAAGTCCTCATTTGCATTCGTCTTTTGCTCCTGTCCCAGATTCATGCTATAAATAACACCCATCTGTAGGCAAAGTGTTGGCAATGCCAGGCAGGCTGAATGTGCCGAGATCAACCTTCTGGTTATAAATACACCCCCGAGTGAGGTTTTTCCTTCACAGTGAACCCCCCCCCCCCCCACAATAGTGAACTTCCACAATAGTGCACTCTTACCCCCAAAAAGAGAGAGGTTCAATTAAAAGCACACACTCCAAACCCAAAAAAGCACAGAGCACCCAAACCCAAATTAAAAAGCACACACCCACAACCCAAATTTAAAAGCACACACACCCAAACCCAATCAAATTAAAAGCACACACCCAAAAACCCAAAAATTTAAAAAGCACACACCCGACCCAAACCCAAATTAAAAAAGCACAGACCCAAACCCAAATTAAAAAGCACAGACCCAAACCCAAATTAAAAAGCACAGACCCAAACCCAAAATTAAAAGCACACACCCAAATTAAAAAGCACACACCCAAACCCAAATTAAAAAGCACACACCCAAACCCAAATTAAAAAGCACACACCCAAACCCAAATTAAAAAGCACACACCCAAACCCAAATTAAAAAGCACACACCCAAACCCAAAATTAAAAAGCACACACCCAAACCCAAAATTAAAAAGCACACACCCAAACCCAAAATTAAAAGCACACACCCAAAATTAAAAGCACACACCCAAAATTAAAAGCACACACCCAAAATTAAAAGCACACACCCAAACCCAAAATTAAAAGCACACACCCAAACCCAAATTAAAAGCACAGACCCAAACCCAAATTAAAAAGCACAGACCCAAACCCAAATTAAAAGCACAGACCCAAACCCAAATTAAAAGCACAGACCCAAACCCAAATTAAAAGCACAGACCCAAACCCAAATTAAAAGCACAGACCCAAACCCAAATTAAAAGCACACACCCAAACCCAAATTAAAAGCACACACCCAAACCCAAATTAAAAGCACACACCCAAACCCAAATTAAAAGCACACACCCAAACCCAAATTAAAAGCACACACCCAAACCCAAATTAAAAGCACACACCCAAACCCAAATTAAAAGCACACACCCAAACCCAAATTAAAAGCACACACCCAAACCCAAATTAAAAGCACACACCCAAACCCAAATTAAAAGCACACACCCAAACCCAAATTAAAAGCACACACCCAAACCCAAATTAAAAGCACACACCCAAACCCAAATTAAAAGCACACACCCAAACCCGAATGCCATGATTAAAACCTACAAGCGATTTCTAATAATGTGAATTGCCCACAATGACCTTGGTGCCCACAGACTGATCTGGACTCGGGTCACACGAGGGACCCCCCCCCCCCTGGGAACTGCGTTTAAGAAAGAAGTCCATTTCTACTCGAAAGGAAAATGATTGGCCAACATGAACACTGAAGTATGGATGTTAGCAATGGTTCCTGAAGGACAAAAAAGTTCCACCTAGGATGGTGCCGACCCCAACGAGCTGCAGAAGCATCGCTTATGAAGCCAGAAGACATTCCTCACCCCGGAGAACAATGCAGGGGACTGATACACTTTCCTGGATTAGCTCCACTTGTCACACCAAAAATAACACCCGGGACGGCACACTCTGGGCACGCAGAGATAAGAGTCAAAGCTGAAGTGTAATGGATATATATAATTCTTCACCCCCAAAAAGTCCACCTTGATGGGGAGGTTTGGGTGTCTGATTAGACACGGACAAGGGAGCATAAAGCTTCCACATCAGCACTGCATTGTAGTGCACCGGCCCCCAGTATGTGTATAGTATACCGGTGAAAGGTGGACTGCAAAGCAACCATGCAATGCGGGTACTGAAGCCATGACATGGAAGTTCTCCGCTTCCCTGTCAATGACTACGTGAGCCATATAATGGAAGTTCTCCGCTCCACTGTCAATGACTTTGTAGCCAAAGATAAGCCCACCCCATCAAGAAGGACTAAACTGTTTGATAGGGGAGAGCAGAGCTGGATCAGGGTAGGCGGCTATCTAAGCTCTGCATGGAGCCAACCATTTCCTATATATAAAAGTGATGAACACCAACAACCCACAAATGCCACCAAAAAACACCCTCACACCTGCGGTATCTATCTAAGAAGATTGACAGATTGCAATAGGAATAGCAGTAAGTAGGCATTCACAGACAGGACGGACGGACGTGGAGGAGAAGGAGGAGGACGCATGTAGGCACACAGGCTGGAAGGTAGGTGGGCACATGGCAGCTGCTACGGCTTCTGATACTTGAACTGCTGATGTGAAAGTGAGTACCCCCTTAAACACAACACCGAACCCAACTGAACACATGCGCAGTAGCGACGTCAAATCGGCTCACCCAATGAAAGTGGTCGGAAACCGATACCTGGAAACAACCGTTTAAAGGCATCAGTGGCCGGTCCAGGAAGCCACATTGCTAAAGCCAAAAAAGGGATTTTTAAATACAGCTTACCTGTAAAATCCTTTTCTTGGAGTACATCACGGGACACAGAGCGGCATATTCATTACTATGTGGGTTATATGGAGTACCTTCAGGTGTGGACACTGGCAATCTCAAACAGGAAGTCCCCTCCCTATATAACCCCCTCCCCTAGAGGGAGTCCCTCAGTTTTGTAGCAAGCAGTATGCCTCCCAAAATGGTCACCCAAAAGAGGGGTGGGAGCTCTGTGTCCCGTGATGTACTCCAAGAAAAGGATTTTACAGGTAAGCTGTATTTAAAAATCCCTTTTTCTTTCTCGTACATCACGGGACACAGAGCGGCATATTCATTACTATGTGGGATGTCCGAAAGCAATGCTTTAATGAGGGGAGGGAGACATCTTCCAAAGAAGGATTCAATTTAGAGATAAACTCAAATCATAATAATAATTCCAACTTAGTCAAGAAAAAAACTTTTTTTTTTTTTTTTTTTTTTTTTATAACCAAGGGTGTTTCTGATCCCGAGGATTTCAAACTGCAGCCTGTAGTACTGCCTGACCAAAGGCAGCATCCGCATTTCTTCTCACGTCTAGTTGATAAAACCTTGTAAACGTGTGGACTGATGACCACGTTGCCGCCTTGCATATCTGAGCCATAGAGATCTGATGGTGTGCTGCCCAAGAGGCGCCCATGGCCCTGGTAGAATGGGCCTTTACCGACAACGGAGGAGGCAACCTCTTCAACCCGTAGGCTTGAATGATTAATTGTCTAATCCATCTCGAGATGGTGGATTTTGCAGCTGCCTGCCCCTTCTTGGGGCCATCTGGTAGAACGAATAACACATCTGTTTTCCGGATCTTTTCTGTAGCTTTAAGATAGGCCTTCACGGCCCGGACAATATCCAAGGTATGCAGCAACCCCTCCTTTCTAGATGTAGGTTTTGGAAAGAAGGATGGAAGTACCAAATCCTGGTTTAAGTGAAATTTGGATATAACCTTTGGTAGAAAGGAAGGATGGGGCCGGAGAACTGCCCTGTCCTTATGCAGAACGAGATATGGTTCCTTACACGATAAGGCTGCTAATTCTGACACTCTCCTGGCCGAAACTATGGCGACCAAGAAAACCAATTTTCTTGTCAGTAAGACTAAAGGAATCTCAGCCAACGGCTCAAAAGGCTGTTTCTGTAGAGTGGACAGGACAAGATTTAAGTCCCATGGACAAATTGGTGACTTGACAGGAGGATTAATACGCAAGACCCCCTGTATGAAGGTCTTTACCAGCGAGTGGGTGGCCAGCGGCCTCTGAAACCACACTGACAGAGCTGAGATCTGTCCCTTGATTGTGCTTAGTGCCAGGCCTTTATCCACTCCTAGCTGGAGAAAATTTAACACCCTATCAATAGTATATTTGCGGGAATTCCATCTTTTGGATTCACACCAGCCTACGTAGTTCCTCCACACCCTGTAATAAATCACCCTGGAGACCGGCTTTCTAGCCCTAATCAGGGTAGGAATTACCTGCCTAGACAGGCCTCTATCCCTGAGAATCAGGGATTCAGCCTCCAGGCCGTCAAATTTAGACGCTGTAATGTAGGGTGGAGGATCGGGCCTTGTGAGAGTAGGTCTGGTTGTAGAGGAAGAGTCCAAGGGTCTCCCACTGCCATCTTCAGGACTAGTGAGTACCAAGTCCTCCCGGGGCCAAGCCAGAGCTACTAGAATGACTGGCTTGTTCTCCACTCTGATCTTGCGCAACAGGCGCGGGAGTAACTGTAGTGGAGGGAATGCATATAGAAGTTTGAATTGATGCCAAGGGCAAACCAACGCATCGGTTCCGCAGGCCATAGGATCCCTCGCTCGCGACACGAACCTGTCTAGTTTCTTGTTGAACCTGGATGCCATTATATCTACGTCCGGCATTCCCCACCTCTGGCAGATTGTCTGAAAGACCTGGGGATGCAGAGACCACTCCCCTGGCAACAGACTCTGGCGACTTAAGAAGTCTGCCTGCAGGTTGTCCACTCCGGGAATGAATATCGCTGAAATGCAGGGTACATGAACCTCTGCCCATTGAAAAATCAAGTTCACCTCCCTCTGAGCGGCCTGGCTCCTGGTTCCCCCTTGGTGGTTTATGTATGCCACCGCCGTGGCATTGTCTGACTGGATTCTCACCGGGAACCCCTTTAATCTGGAGGTCCAAGCCAGAAGGGCTAGGCGGGCAGCTCTGATTTCCAAGATATTGATGGGGAGCTGCCTCTCTGCTTTCACCCAAGTTCCCTGGCGGGAGAACCCCTCGAAGACCGCCCCCCAGCCTGCCAGGCTGGCGTCTGTGGTAACTACCTTCCAGACAACAGGGCTGAAGGATTTTCCCTTTAGAAGATTCTGAGGGTTCAACCACCAGGCCTTGTCGGACCCTTGATGATAGCGTCAAAGGGGATTCTAAGGCATGTGCCCTCTTGCCCCAGGCTGCTAGAATGGCTGCCTGTAGGACGCGAGTGTGGATCTGAGCGTATGGTACTGCCTCGAATGTGGCCACTAGCTTGCCTAGTAATCGCATACACAGGCGAATAGTTGTTTTTTTCTTGTTTAGAACCAACTGAACCAACCCCTTGATAGCTTCGATCTTTACAAGGGGCAGGAACACCTTTTGATGTTCTGTGTCTAACCTCATGCCGAGGTATTCCAACTGCTTTGTAGGCTGGAACGCTGACTTTCCCCGGTTCAGGACCCAGCCGAATTCTTCGAGGTACCGAACCGTGAGGTTTACTGCCTTTTGCAGACCCGGGCCGTGAGTGATCTATGATTAAAAAGGTCGTCCAAGTATGCTAGGACTGTGACCCCTTGGATCCTTAAATTGGCCAGAATTGGGGCTAGGATCTTCGTGAATACCCGGGGGGCCGTGGCCAGCCCGAAGGGGAGCGCCCTGAATTGGAAGTGTCGCTGCCCCACCGCGAAGCGTAAAAACCTTTGATGCGACTGAAAGATTGGTACATGAAGGTAAGCATCCTTTATGTCTATGGAGGCCAGAAAATCGTCCTTCTGAAGCGCGGCGGCTGCTGACCGGATGGATTCCATCCGGAAGGAACGAACCCTTAGGTACTCTTGCCATTTGAAATAGTCTGAATATATTTATCCAGATCCTCTCCGAAGAGTCGTCCTCCATGGAAGGGAAACCCTGCCAGAAGCTTTTTGCATGGGGGCTCCGCCGCCCAGTTCTTCAACCATAAGAGCCTTCTCATGTGCACCAAACATAGTGATAAACGAGAGGCCTGCTGGATGGAATCTTTTATAGCATCTACCGCAAAACACAGAGCTCTGGGAATGTCAGAAAACTCTTCTGCTTGTTGGGTAGGCATGTCCCTTAACATTTCCTTTGTCTGGTCTTTTAATGCCTGACAAACTCCAATTGCAGCCACCGCTGGCTGCACCACTGCTCCTGCCGTAGCAAAGGATGCTTTTAAAAGTGTCTCTAACCGTTTATCAACCGGATCTTTAAACATATGTATGTTTTCCACCGGGCAAGTTAGTGATTTATTCACACATGAGATGGCTGCATCCACTACTGGGAGCCTCCACCTCTTGGAGAACTTTTCCTCCATGGGGTAAATGACCGCAAATCTTTTCGGTGGCAGAAAAATCCTGTCCGGCCGTACCCAATCCCGAAAGATCAATTCCTCCAAGAGAGGATGGACCGGAAAAACTGCGTTGTTTAACGGAGCTTTCAAAGAGCCCAGAGAGGATACCGGAGGAACCTGAGGCTCTGGCAATGGTAAACTAAATGCCGAGCGGACCATGTCCGTCAAAGACTGTACCCACAGTCTTTCTGTCTGGGAGTCTGAAAATGGTTCCTCAGAGGCAGATCCCTCAATCCCTGAACCCTCTTGGTTCAGGTCTAGTTGATCCTCCTGTGATTCCAATTCCTCTGGAGAGAGAATCCCAGCATCTGAGGATACACCTCCTGGTGATGGGGATCTAACCCTCACACTGGCGAAAAAACTGAGGGACTCCCTCTAGGGGAGGGGGTTATATAGGGAGTGGACTTCCTGTTTGAGATTGCCAGTGTCCACACCTGAAGGTACTCCATATAACCCACATAGTAATGAATATGCCGCTCTGTGTCCCGTGATGTACGAGAAAGAAAGGTGGGTTTAGTTCTGCTATAAGCTGGGCACACACTGAGATTAATTCATTCCGCCAACGGGTTTAAAAAAATAAAATAAAAATTTACTCACAGGATTTACACAAGTGATGTAAATGTATAGAGCTCCCCCAGGACTTTACACCCCCCCCCCATATCAGAATACAATGATCAGCCACTGGCTGCAGAAAATCGAGGGATGATTGACAGAAGCCGGTATAACAGACAAAGAGGGATACACATAGTTCTTGCTGAACCAGACAAATTTCAATCAATCCCTGTGTAGTGGGCTCAGGACAACAGATCAGGAGGGAGGAAGGAAGAAAGGAAGGAGCGTGTAGCGGGCTCAGGAGGGAGGAAGGAGCGTGTAGCGGGCTCAGGAGGGAGGAAGGAGCGTGTAGCGGGCTCAGGAGGGAGGAAGGAGCGTGTAGCGGGCTCAGGAGGGAGGAAGGAGCGTGTAGCGGGCTCAGGACCACAGATCAGGAGGAAGGAAGGCGAGGAAGCGGGGCTCAGGGTAACAAATTGGAACTCAGGAAGGTGAGGTCGGAGGTCAGCTGTAGAGTTTCAGTACAAATAGCAGAAATTCTATAAAACTGAAGATGAACTTATGAAATATCATTCCCAATTTCCAGCATTATTGTCACAACATTGTCTCTTGGGATTCCTGGTTTATAGAAATCTGCAGCAGAGAAGGAGCGAGTGAATTGCAGTCACCGCCCACTCACTATGACTAACACTCCCAGCATGCTTTGCACCCGCAGAGCACCGAGACACGTGCAGAGTTCATAGAGGGGAGCATTGCTGTCATCTTGTTTCTCTGATCTCACTGCAAACAAACCCTCGTTGTCACCGCTGGAGGCCGCATCCTTCTTCGCCCGTCTTCGTTCCAGACTGTGGCTGTGTGACATCACTCCTGCGCATGCACACAGGGATCCACCGGTCACGGCACCGGTGGCCGTTCCTTCAGAGCGCACGCGCCTGTGATGTCATCGGGTGCATATGCAGTAAATCGCTCCTAAACGGTGCACATTTAGGAGATATTCACAGTACCCATCAATGGAAGTTTACTTCTACTTTAACCACTTAAGGACCTTGCCTGTTTTTCAGATTTGGCGTTTACAAGATTAAAATAGTTTTTTTGCTAGAAAATTACTTAGAACCCCCAAATTATATATATTTCTAATAAAACGGCGGTCATTGCAATACTTTTTGCCACACCGTATTTGCGCAGCGGTCTAACAAGCGCACTTTATTTGTGAAAAAAAAAAAAAAAACAAGAGAACAGTAAAGTTATCCCAATTTTTCTTTATATTGTGAAAGATAATGTTACGCAGAGTAAAATGATACCCAACATGTCACGCTTCAGAATTGCGCCCGCTCATGGAATGGTGTCAAACTTTTAACCATAAAAATCTCCATAGGCGATGTTTAAAATAATTCTATAGGTTGCATCTTTTGAGTTACAGAGGGGGGCTAGAATCATTGCTCTGACTCTAATAATCACAGCGATACCTCATGTGTGTGGTTTGAACACCGGTTTCATATGCGGGCGCTACTCACATATGCGTTTGCTTCTGTGTGCGAGCTCATCAGGACAGGGCGCTTAAAAAAAATATATATTATAAAAATTATTTTATAAATTTTTACACAAAAAAAAAAAAAATGGGTCACTTTTATTCCTATTACAAGGAATGTAAACATCCCTTGTAATAGAAAAAAAGCATCACACATCACATCTCATATTTACACTAAAATGCAAAAAATTAAAAATAAAATTATATAAAAAAAAATTGTCATTTGAAAAAATGACAACAAGAAAAATGCCACTATGCTATGGGGACCATCTTGCCCTCACTCGTATCCCAGCCGAGCGGGGGGACAGGACCCGCTCGCCTCCGCCGCTGCCGACGGCTCCGGTAAGCGGCGGAGGGCGGGCCCCTCTCCCACCGCCGATATCAGTGATCTTGCGCCGAATCCGCCATGGAGACAACCGTTATCATTTACAGGACCGGCCACTGAAAAGATGTATCTCTCGATTATGGCAGCAGCTGCTACCGTTACCGAGATATCCATCTTTAAAGTGCCGACGTATATGTACGTGAGCCGGTCCTTAAGTGGTTAAAGTCAAGGCTAATTTAACTTATCTGATTTATTGGTCAAAACTGGAGTGGAATTCAGAATTTCCTCGCAATTCCAGCACACATTTGAGGAAGAAGCAATGATTACCAATTGTGGATTATATTGCGATTCCTGTGCATTCTACATACACTCATGTCCACCTTCTGTAGGGAGATTCCCCTTTATAAAACACATAAATAAAGTTCTGATCTACCTTTGAGGGCCGGCAGCTTCTGCAGTTCCCGGTTATTGCTGACGTTGTATCTGGAGGAACTCTGACGCTTTTCCTTCTTCGCCACCGTCTGTGGGGTGGGAACCTTAATCTTCGAGACCTGAGCTGGTGGGGGAGTGTTGTTCGCCTTCTTGGATACCTGCAGGAAAATAAAAGCCATAATGATGAGACATTGAAGGAAGTCTACGGAGGACCAGGAGTCAGTAACGTGCGGAGAACTCGGCCCTGGAGGGGGGGGGGGGGTTTGAGGGTTCTTTTATCTGCCTTGATTGTATGAATGAAGGATCTTTTTATTTCATCATACTTCCCGCTTCCGGCCCGTCTCCATACACGCAGCCCGCTTCCGGTCCGTCTCCAAACACGCAGCCCGCTTCCGGCCCGTCTCCATACACGCAGCCCGCTTCCATATATACAGCCCACTTCCTGTCTGGTCATTAGCCTAGGCTTATCACATCATGCACAGCTCTCTGCCAGGAAGGAAGGGAGGGGAGATGAGTCCTAAAGAGGGCCAATAAGAGATGCAGAGCTGGAGGTGTGCCTCTGTGTAAATCCAGGAAGTGAACAGGCACTAGCTTCCGCAGCCAGACTCAGTGGAGGGAAGAATTCTGCAGCATATTTGGCGAGCACAGAATCACAGTATATATAAAAATATGCAAAGTGGTGGGAGGGAAGCTTCAGAATGGCAAAGATGTTTTCATTACAAATAATGTGAGCGGACTGCAGTTCCTCTTTATAAATTGTTATATTTAAAAAATAATTTACTTTACACAAAAGGCCAATGCCATGAATTCTTCTGTAAACCGCATCAAAGCGATCCATGCCGACCGCACAACGATCACAACCCTGAATGTCCCCCAAAAGCTAGAGAGACCTAAAAATCTGCTCACCTCATGTTCGGGATTATCCAGGCCTTCTTTTCCGCTTTTCACACTTTTTCCAGCTTTTGGAGGCTCCTGAATAAAATGAAAAAAAGGATTTGTCAGGAAACATTACAGGAGCAGAAATTTCTTTTTTTATATATTTTTACTGAAAGTCGGACAAAATGTCATCAATAGAATCTAATAGGAGGCCGAGACGTGAGAGACGTGAGGGGGACCAAGCATAAACAGGGACCTGAAACACCAGATGAGGGCTGTGACATTACTAAAGATGGCGGGCAGATGGACAGCAGCGTGGTGTGGGGGTGTAGCAGCAGCGTGGTGTAGGGGTGGTGGTGTAGCAGCAGCGTGGTGTAGGGGTGGTGGTGTAGTGGCAGCAGCGTAGTGTAGGAGGGGGGGTGTAGTAGCAGCAGCAGCGCGGTGTAGGGGGGGTAGCAGCAGCAGCGCGGTGTAGGGGGGGTTTAGTAGCAGCAGCAGCGTGGTGTAGGGGGGGGTAGTAGCAGCAGCAGCGCGGTGTAGGGGGGGGTTTAGTAGCAGCAGCGCGCGTGTAGGGGGGGGTTTAGTAGCAGCAGCAGCGCGGTGTAGGGGGGGGTTTAGTAGCAGCAGCAGCGCGGTGTAGGGGGGGGGTTTAGTAGCAGCAGCAGCGCGGTGTAGGGGGGGGTTTTAGTAGCAGCAGCAGCGCGGTGTAGGGGGGGGGTTTAGTAGCAGCAGCGCGGTGTAGGGGGGGGTTTAGTAGCAGCAGCGCGGTGTAGGGGGGGTTTAGTAGCAGCAGCGCGGTGTAGGGGGGGGGGGTTTAGTAGCAGCAACGCGGTGTAGGGGGGGTTTAGTAGCAGCAGCGCGGTGTAGGGGGGTTTAGTAGCAGCAGCGCGGTGTAGGGGGGTTTAGTAGCAGCAACGCGGTGTAGGGGGGGTGTAGTAGCAGCAACGCGGTGTAGGGGGGTGTAGTAGCAGCAACGTGGTGTAGTAGCAGCAGCGTGGTGTAGGGGGGGTGTAGTAGCAGCACCGTGGTGTAGGGGGGGTGTAGTAGCAGCAGCGTGGTGTAGGGGGGGGGTGTAGTAGCAGCAGCGCGGTGTAAGGGGGGGGGGTGTAGTAGCAGCAGCGCGGTGTAGGGGGGGGGGGGGTTTAGTAGCAGCAGCGCGGTGTAGGGGGATTTAGTAGCAGCAGCGCGGTGTAGGGGGGTTTAGTAGCAGCAGCGCGGTGTAGGGGGGTTTAGTAGCAGCAGCGCGGTGTAGGGGGGTTTAGTAGCAGCAGCGCGGTGTAGGGGGGTTTAGTAGCAGCAGCGCGGTGTCAGCAGCCAAAGACGATCTCTCGGCTGTCCCCCCATCTTCTGTGAGGGAATCAAGAAGTGAAGCATCACAACTTCACTTCCCGGTTCCCTACTGCGCATGCACGAGTCTCGCTGCGCGATCCCACTGATCCCTGCTGTCTTCTGGGACCTGTGTGTTTCCCAGAAGACAGCGGGGGGAGGACAGTGTAGGCGCAGGAAGTGACATAGGTCACCACGATCACTGCGGTGATCTATGCCAGGAAGTGGGAGCAAATACCTGTATTACACAAGTATCTGCTCCCCAGTGAAAGTTCAATTTTTGGATGGAACTCCGCTTTAACCGCTTCACGGTCTCATTTGACCACCTCACTTTCCCCCAATTCTTCTCTGAATCATTCAGATGTTCATAATCAGACGTCAGACAGGCTGTACATGCCATTTCCTGAGCAGGGGGAACTTGCGGGGGCTGCAAGATTTCAGTCCTTCCCGGTGTAGTGTGTTACCGATTGTTTTCTTGGTGACGATGGTCCCAGCTGAGATCAGTGACAAGATTCTCCCATGTAGTTCTGGGCGGATTCCTCACCGTTCTCATGATGATTAAGGTGGAGATTAAACTCACTTGGTGCCTTATCTGCATTAAATCAGGACCTGTGTACTTCATGGCTACATTCTCCCCCCACCTGAATTCTTTGGTCCCCAAAGAGGCGGGGATATTGAACTAACCAAACATTAATGTGTTGGGGTTTAAAGGAATGAGGTGGCAACCCTAAGGGCCATTTCACACGTACGGACAAACGGTCTGTTTTTTACAAGCATCCGATAACATCCGCAAAGATCCGTTTTTTCGGACGGAAGAAAACCCTATTTTTCTTCCGTCTGTCGGATCGGATGAATACGGACAGACGGTCCGTATTCATCCGATTCCCCATAGGGGAGAGCGGAGGAAATACAGGGCGGTCTCTGCACAGTGTGCAGGGACCGCCCTGTCCGCTGACAGCTCAGCGGGGATTTACGGATAATCCCCGCTGAGCCGACAGACACACACATGGCAAATCAAAAACGGTCCGCTCCGTGTGAAAGGACCCCAAGACCGAGGGGGAGTGACCGTTATTTTGTGTTTCTTCCATTTGTGAATAATCCCACTAACTGTTGTCTCCTCTCACCAATCTGCTTGGCGATGGTCTTGTAGCCCATTCCAGCCTTGTGTAGATCTCCGATCTTCTCCCCGACATCCTTGGACAGATCTTTGGTCTCAACCGTGGTGGACAGGTGTCTTTTATATACAGGTAACAAGCTGAGATTGGAAGCACTCCCTATAAGGCAGGCCATACACGATTCGAATTTCGAATGAGCCGTCGAGCGATAAACGAACGCGGCGCTCACAAAAGCATGCGAGTGTACCATCAATTACGTACGAAAATCGAGCGAGAAAACACAATGTTTTCATACCATAGAGGAAGTGATGTAATCTTCTGTGACCTTTTAAACATACCCCCTACTGTCAAAAGTCGGGTCGCGCCAACTCGGATCATGCGCAGTTATGTTTCTTGGGAAAAATCGTCCAACTCTACCATTAACGATACGATTTTTGGACGTTTTTCAGAAAAAAAACCAACATGTTGGTTTTTGAAATTTCGCCTGTCGTACGAAAATCGCGTGTCGAACAAGCACACTAATGATACGAAAATCGTCCGATTTCACGCTCGTATGCGATTTTCGATCGAAAATCGAATCGTGTATGGCCGGCTTAAGAGAGTGCTTCTAATCTCAGCTTGTTGCCTGTATAGAAGACACCTGGGAGCCAGAAATCGTGCTGATTTATCGGGGTTCACATACTTATTTCACTCATTAAAATTCAAATCAATTTATAGCTTTTATGAAATGTGTTTATCAGGATATTTTTGTCGTGATTCTCTCACTGTTACAATAAACCAACCAAAAAAATGATAGAGAACGATCGTTTCTTTGTCACAGAATCAGCAGCTGATCAAATACTCCCCCCCCCCCCCCCACTGTATCTATGGGGGAGGGGGTAAGTGAGCAGTGAACATACTGGGGGGGCAGGGTTTATTGGGGGGGGGGGTTCAAAATAAAATAATGTGGTCACATAAGTATGGACACCCTCTTATAACTGGGGGTATCATGGTGTTCAGAATTAACCAATCACATTCAAACTCATGATAAATAGGAGCCGGCACACAGACCCCCCCTCCCCCCATCATATAAAGTGCCTCCGATTGACCCAAAATAAAGTTTAGCTGTTCTCGTAGGTCTTTCCTGACATTTTCTTAGTCACATCCTCCAGCGGAAGTCATGGTCCTCAGTAGAGGTAGACCGATCTATCGGCCAATTATCAAAATTAGGCCAATATTTTACACTGACCAGCGGCTCTGGCAGCGTCAAGCGCCACCTGAGCGTGAAACTGACAAGTTACAGAGAGGAGAGGGACGAGCTGTCAGCTCGATGTCGGGGGGAGGCGGGACCCGGACGTGAGCCAGCAGCTATATTACACCAGCCAATGGGATTGTATCCGGGCGGGCCGCTACATGTTTGTGGCACCGCCCACTTTCTAAAGCAGCTCAATCATTGGCTGGTGTAATTTACTGCTGGGTCCCGCCCACCCCCAGTTACACTCAGCTTAGTGTGAAACCTGCCAGTGCCACCGCTAATCAGTGCCAGCAGCCAGTGCCAACCACTGCTAGCCAGCATGTGCCACCTGTCAGTGCCACCGCCAATCAGTGCCACCTGCCCCCAAAATAGTGCCATCTGTCAGTTCCAAACCAGTGTCACCTGCTAGTGGCAATCAGTGCCACCTGCCAATGCCAATAGTGCCATTTGTCAGTTCCAAACCAGTGTCACTCAGTGCCATCTATGAGTTCCAAACCAGTGCCACCTGCTGTGCCAATAGTGCCATCTGTCAGTTCCAAACCAGTGCCAGCCGCCAATGCCAACCAGTGCCAGCGCCAATCAGTGCCACCTGCCAGTGCCAACCAGGTCCACCCGCCCCGAACTAGTGGCATCTGTCGGTTCCAATCAGTGCCACCTGCCAATAGTGCCATCTGTCAGTTCCAAACCAATGCCACCTGCTAGTGCCAATAGTGAGCGAGTGAGAAACTTATATAACGCAACACATGCGAACTGAATCGCCTCTGGGCGATTCGAACAGTGCCACCTGTCAGTTCCAAGCCAGCGCCAGCTGGCAATGCCAACCAGTGCCATCTATCAGTTTCAAACCAGTGCCACCTACTAGTGCCAATCAGTGCCACCTACCAATGCCAATCGTGCCATCTGTAAATTCCAAACCAATGCCACCTGCTAGTGCCACTCAGTGCCATTTATCGGTTCCAAACCAATGCCACCTGCTAGTGCCACTCAGTGCCATTTATCGGTTCCAAACCAGTGCCACCTGCTAGTGCCAATAGTGCCATCTGTCAGTTCCAAACCAATGCCACCTGTCAGTTCTAAACCAGTGCCAGCCACCAATGCCAACCAGTGGTCAGTATATACAGGTGGGTGAGTGTATATATAGGGCTAGTGGTCAGTATATATGGGGGGGGGTTGTAGGAACATGGGAGGTCAGAGTCTACATACAGTATAGAGGGTGGGGGGGGGGGCGTGTAGTGGGTAAGAGGGTTGCCCAGGGTCCGGCTCAATGAGCAGTATTAGTTGGGTTATAAGACAGGAAAGAGTGCGGTGGGCAGGAGAGTTGTACCAGATCTGATCACCGAGGAGGAAGAGCAGTCAGTGGAGAGGGGGAGGTGCGGTAGGTAGTACAGGAAATGCAGTAGGAGTGTAGTAAAGTTGCACTCAGAAAGGAGGAAGTGTCATCTGTAGGGAGTGCAGTAGGTAGTATAGAGTAGTGGGAAGGCGTGCGGTAGGTGTGTAGTAGAAGGGTAGTAGTTAGTAGGGAGGAGTGCAGTAGGTAGTAGAGAAATGTCAGTAGTGGGAGATGCGGTAGGTATGTAATAATTGTTGGGAAGTGTGGTGGGGAGGAAGGAGTTCAGTAGGTGGTAGAAGATGTGGTGGGTAGAATATAGAAGGTAGGTATGTAGTAGAAGTGTGGTGGGTAGTAGAAAGGAGTGTAGTAGGAGGTGTGGTGGGCAGTATAGAAGTGTCAGTAGTGGGAGGTGGGGAGGAAGTGGGTAGGTAGGTGGAAGAAGTGTAGTAGTTAGTAGGGAGGGGGGAGTGCATTAGGTATGTAGAAATGTCAGTAGTGGGGAGGAGTGCGGTAGGTAGGTAGGTAGAGGTGTAGTAGTAAAAGGTATGTTGTGGAGGAAGGAGTGCGGTAGGTAGAATATAGAAGGTAGGTATGTAGTAGAAGTACGGTAGGTAGTACAGGAAGTGCGGTGGGCAGTATAGAAGTGTAGTACTAGGAGGTGTGGAGGAAGGAGTGTGGTAGGTAGAAGTGTAGGAGGAGGTGTGGTGGGCAGTATATTAGTGTAGTAGTAGTAGGTGGGGTGGAAGGGGTAGGAAGTTAGGAGGTGTGCTGGGGAGGAAGGGGTAGGTAGGTGGTAGAAGTGTAGTATAGAGGTGGAGTGCGGGAGGTATGTAGTAGGTGGTGTGGTGGGCAGTATAGAAGTGTCAGTAGTGGGGAGGAGTGCGGTAGGTAGGTAGTTAGTAGAAGGTGTGGTGGGTAGAATATAGAAGGTAGGTATGTAGTAGAAGTGCGGTAGGTAGTACAGGAAGTATGGTGGGCGGTATAGAAGTGTACTATGGAGGTGTGGAGGAAGGAGTGCGGTAGGTAGAAGTGTATGAGGTGGTGTGGTGGGCAGTATAAAAGTGTCACTAGTGGGAGGTGGGTGGAAGGTAGGCGGTAGAAGTGTATTATAGAGGTGGTAGTAAGAGGTGTGGTGGGGAGGGAGGTAGTATTAGTGTAGTAGTTGGGTAGGAGGGGGTAGCAATTAAGTAGTAGGTAGGTAGTTGGTTGGCAGTATAGAAGTGTCAATAGTAGGTGGGGTGGAAGGGGTAGGTAGGTGGTAGAAGTAGTAGGAAGTTAGGAGGTGTGATGGGAAGGAAGGGGTAGGTGATAGAAGTGTAGTATAAAAGCTGGAGGAGTGCGGTAGGTAGGAGGTGGGGAAGAAGGAGTAGGTAGTAGTAGTTAGGAGGTGTGGTGGGCAGTAAAGTTGCAGGGGGTCCACTCTGGGGGAGGGGGGGTGCAGTAGGTAGAAGTAGGAGGTGTGGTGGGCAGTATAGAAGTGTCAGTAGTAGTAGGTGGGGAAGGAAGGGGTAGGTTGTAGTAGTGTTGTAGGTAGTCAGGAGGTGTGGCGGGTAAGTAGTAGTGGTAGTTAGGAGGAGGTGTGGTAGGTGGAGGATGGCGGTAGGTAGTATGTAGTTAGGAGGTGTGGTGAGCAGCAAAGTTGCAGGGACTCCTCTCTGGAGGAGGGGTGGTGCGGAAGGTAGGTACCGGAAGTAGAGAAGGTAAGTACCGGAAGTGCGGTAGGTGGCCGGGTCGCGCAGTACCCAGAAGTGTCCGGTAAGTGTCCCCGGTAGGCCCGGAGCGGCGGGTGAAGTTGCCCCCCCAGGACTTACCTTCTCCTTCTTGTTCTTATTCGGCATGGCGGAGAGTTCCGGTGTCTCTGTCGGTATTCGGTGACACTCACCCCTCCCCCGCCCGCCTCTCTCCTCACTCTTCACAGGCTGCTGCCGCAGCGCCTCACCTCCGGCCCCGCCCGCTGCCATTGGACGCCCAGAGTCACGTGGGCCAACGTCCGCGCGTCATCGCCCCTCCCCGGGCTCCAACAACGCCCAGCCGCTCTACTAAGCCAGACCTCGCGATTATTCCACGGGAGAATGTCTGTGCGCATGCGCGAGAAAACCAGCTGTTGGCGGAGGAGAGGGCGGGGCGGGGCGGAGCTGTTACCTCAACTGTCATTCCATCCCGACCGTCACCTCCGTCTACACTCCACTACTACTACACCATCTACTACTACTACACCCCCCCCCATAATCTATTACTACACCCCCCCTATCATCTACTGCTACTACTACACCCCCCTATCATCTACTACTACACCCCACATCATCTTCTACTACACCATCTACTACTACTACACCCCCCCATCATCTATTACTACAACCTCCCTCCCATCATCTACTGCTACTACTACACCCCCCCCCCCTATCATCTACTACTACACCCCACATCATCTTCTACTACACCATCTACTACTACTACACCCCCCCATCATCTATTACTACACCTCCCTCCCATCATCTACTGCTACTACTACACCCCCCCTATCATCTACTACTACACCCCACATCATCTTCTACTACACCATCTACTACTACTACACCCCCCATCATCTATTACTACACCTCCCATCATCGACTGCTACTACTACACCCCCCTATCATCTACTACTAAACCATCTACTACTACTACACCCCCCCATCATCTATTACTACACCTCCCATCATCTACTGCTACTACTACACCCCCCTATCATCTACTACTACACCCCACATCATCTTCTACTACACCATCTACTACTACTACACCCCCCCCCATCATCTATTACTACACCTCCCATCATCTACTGCTACTACTACACCCCCCTATCATCTACTACTACACCATCTACTACTACTACACCCCCCCATCATCTATTACTACACCTCCCATCATCTACTGCTACTACTACACCCCACATCATCTTCTACTACACCATCTACTACTACTACTACACCCCCCCACCATCTATTACTACACCTCCCATCATCTACTGCTACTACTACACCCCCCCTATCATCTACTACTACACCCACATCATCTTCTACTACACCATCTACTACTACTACACCCCCCCCCATCATCTATTACTACACCTCCCTCCCATCATCTACTGCTACTACTACACCCCCCTATCATCTACTACTACACACCCCACATCATCTTCTACTACACCATCTACTACTACTACACCCCCCCCATCATCTATTACTACACCTCCATCATCTACTGCTACTACTACACCCCCTATCATCTACTACTACACCCCACATCATCTTCTACTACACCATCTACTACTACTACACCCCCCATCATCTATTACTACACCTCCCATCATCTACTGCTACTACACCCCCCTATCATCTACTACTACACCCCACATCATCATCTACTACTACTACACCCCCCCCCCATCATCTATTACTACACCTCCCATCATCTACTGCTACTACTACATCCCCCTATCATCTACTACTACACCCCACATCATCTTCTACTACACCATCTACTACTACTACACCCCCCCCATCATCTATTACTACACCTCCCATCATCTACTGCTACTACTACACCCCCCTATCATCTACTACTACACCCCACATCATCTTCTACTACACCATCTACTACTACTACACCTCCCATCATCTACTGCTACTACTACACCCCCCTATTATCTTCTACTACACCATCTACTACTACTACACCCCCCCATCATCTACTACTACACCCCCATCATCTACTACTACACAATCTACTACTACTCACCCCCCCATCATCTATTACTACACCTCCCATCATCCACTACTACACCATCTACTACTACTACACCCCCCCCCATCATCTACTACTACACCCCCCATCATCTACTACTACACACCCCATCTACTACTACTACACCCCCCATAATCTATTACTACACAGCCCATCATCTACTACTACTACACCCCCCCATCATCTACTACTACTACACCCCCCCCATCATCTACTACTACACAATCTACTACTACTACACCCCCCCATCATCTACTACTACACCCCCCCATCATCTACTACTACACCCCCCCGCATCATCTACTACTACACCCCCATCATCTATTACTACACCGCCCATCATCTACTACTACTACACCCCCCATCTACTACTACTACACCCCCCATAATCTATTACTACACAGCCCATCATCTACTACTACTACACCCCCCCATCATCTACTACTACACCCCCCCATCATCTACTACTACACCCCCCATCATCTATTACTACACCTCCCTCCCATCATCTACTGCTACTACTACACCCCCCCCCTATCATCTACTACTACACCCCACATCATCTTCTACTACACATCTACTACTACTACACCCCCCCCCATCATCTATTACTACACCTCCCTCCCATCATCTACTGCTACTACTACACCCCCCCCTATCATCTACTACTACACCCCACATCATCTTCTACTACACCATCTACTACTACTACACACCCCCCATCATCTATTACTACACCTCCCATCATCGACTGCTACTACTACACCCCCCTATCATCTACTACTAAACCATCTACTACTACTACACCCCCCCATCATCTATTACTACACCTCCCATCATCTACTGCTACTACTACACCCCCCTATCATCTACTACTACACCCCACATCATCTTCTACTACACCATCTACTACTACTACACCCCCCCCCATCATCTATTACTACACTCCCATCATCTACTGCTACTACTACACCCCCCTATCATCTACTACTACACCATCTACTACTACTACACCCCCCCATCATCTATTACTACACCTCCCATCATCTACTGCTACTACTACACCCCCCCTATCATCTACTACTACACCCCACATCATCTTCTACTACACCATCTACTACTACTACACCCCCCCACCATCTATTACTACACCTCCCATCATCTACTGCTACTACTACACCCCCCCTATCATCTACTACTACACCCCACATCATCTTCTACTACACCATCTACTAATACTACACCCCCCCCCCCCCATCATCTATTACTACACCTCCCTCCCATCATCTACTGCTACTACTACACCCCCCTATCATCTACTACTACACCCCACATCATCTTCTACTACACCATCTACTACTACTACAACCCCCCCCCCATCATCTATTACTACACCTCCCATCATCTACTGCTACTACTACACCCCCTATCATCTACTACTACACCCCACATCATCTTCTACTACACCATCTACTACTACTACACCCCCCCATCATCTATTACTACACCTCCCATCATCTACTGCTACTACACCCCCCTATCATCTACTACTACACCCCACATCATCTACTACTACTACACCCCCCCCCATCATCTATTACTACACCTCCCATCATCTACTGCTACTACTACATCCCCCTATCATCTACTACTACACCCCACATCATCTTCTACTACACCATCTACTACTACTACACCCCCCCATCATCTATTACTACACCTCCCATCATCTACTGCTACTACTACACCCCCCTATCATCTACTACTACACCCCACATCATCTTCTACTACACCATCTACTACTACTACACCTCCCATCATCTACTGCTACTACTACACCCCCCCTATTATCTTCTACTACACCATCTACTACTACTACACCCCCCCATCATCTACTACTACACCCCCATCATCTACTACTACACAATCTACTACTACTACACCCCCCCCATCATCTATTACTACACCTCCCATCATCCACTACTACACCATCTACTACTACTACACCCCCCCATCATCTACTACTACTACCCCCCATCATCTACTACTACACACCCCATCTACTACTACTACACCCCCCCCATAATCTATTACTACACACAGCCCATCATCTACTACTACTACCCCCCCCCCCATCATCTACTACTACTACACCCCCCCCATCATCTACTACTACACAATCTACTACTACTACACCCCCCCATCATCTACTACTACACCCCCCCATCATCTACTACTACACCCCCCCGCATCATCTACTACTACACCCCCATCATCTATTACTACACCGCCCATCATCTACTACTACTACACCCACACTACTACTACTACACCCCCCATAATCTATTACTACACAGCCCATCATCTACTACTACTACACCCCCCCATCATCTACTACTACACCCCCCCATCATCTACTACTACACCCCCCCATCATCTACTACTACACAATCTACTACTACTACCCCCCCCACACCCCCCCCCCCATCATCTACTACTACACCCCCCCCATCATCTACTACTACACCCCCCCCATCATCCACTACTACACCCCCATCATCTATTACTACATTTACTACCCTCCCATCATCTATACTACACCATCTTCTACTACCACACCCCCCATCATCTATTACTACACCGCCCATCATCTACTACTACTACTACACCCCCCATCATCTACTACTACACCCCCCCCCATCATCTACTACTACACCCCCCATCATCTATTACTACACCTCCCATCATCTACTACTACACCATCTACTACTACCACACCCCCCCATCATCTATACTACACACGCATCATCTACTACTACACCCCCATCATCTATTACTACACCCCATCTATCTACTACTACCCTCATCATCTACTACTACACCCCATCTATCTATTACTACATCCCCATCATCTACTACTACAACCCGCGACCCCCATACTACTACATCCCCATCATCTACTACTACACCCCCATCATCTACTACTACTACACCCCCATCATCTACTACACCCCATCATCTACTATTACTACATCCCGCGACCCCCATCTACTACTACATCCCCCATCATCTACTACTACACCCCCCATCATCTACTATTACTACACCCCCCATCATCTACTACACCCCCATCATCTACTACTACATCCCCCGACCCCCATCATCTACTACTACACCCCCATCATCTACTACTACACCCCCCATCATCTATTACTACACCGTCCATCACTACACAGCCCATCATCTACTACTACTACACCCCCCCATCATCTACTACTACACCCCCCCATCATCTACTACTACACCCCCCATCATCTACTACTACTACACCTACTACCCCACCACACCCCCCATCATCTACTACTACACCCCCCCATCATCTACTACTACACCCCCCATCATCTACTACTACACCCCCATCATCATCTACTACTACTACACCCCCCATCATCTACTACTACACCCCCCCCCATCATCTACTACTACACCCCCCATCATCTATTACTACACCTCCCATCATCTACTACTACACCATCTACTACTACCACACCCCCCATCATCTATTACTACACCGCCCATCATCTACTACTACTACTACACCATCTACTACTACTACACTCCCCCATCATCTACTACTACACCCCCCATCATCTACTACTACACCCCCCATCATCTATTACTACACCTCGCATCATCTACTACTACACCCCCCATCATCTTTTACTACACCTTTCATCATCTACTACTACACCCCCATCTACTACTACATCCCCCATCATCTACTATTACTACATCCCCCATCATCTACTACTACACCCCCCATCATCTACTATTACTACACCCCCCCATCATCTACTACACCCCCATCATCTACTACTACATCCCCCGACCCCCATCATCTACTACTAACACCCCCCATCATCTACTACTACACCCCCCATCATCTATTACTACACCCCCCCATTCATCTACTACTACACCTTTCATCATCTACTACTACACCATCTACTACTACTACACCCCCCCATCATCTATTACTACACCTCCCATCATCTACTGCTACTACTACACCCCCCTATCATCTACTACTACACCCCACATCATCTTCTACTACACCATCTACTACTACTACACCCACCATCTATTACTACACCTCCCATCATCTACTGCTACTACTACACCCCCCCTATCATCTACTACTACACCCCACATCATCTTCTACTACACCATCTACTACTACTACACCCCCCCCATCATCTATTACTACACCTCCCTCCCATCATCTACTGCTACTACTACACCCCCCCCTATCATCTACTACTACACCCACATCATCTTCTACTACACCATCTACTACTACTACACCCCCCCCATCATCTATTACTACACCTCCCATCATCTACTGCTACTACTACACCCCCTATCATCTACTACTACACCCCACATCATCTTCTACTACACCATCTACTACTACTACACCCCCCCCATCATCTACTACTACACCCCCTCCCATCATCTACTGCTACTACAACCCCCCTATCATCTACTACTACACCCCCATCATCTACTACTACCCCCACACCCCCATCATCTACTACTACTACACCCCCCATCATCTATTACTACACCTCCATCATCTACTACTACAACACCATCTACTACTACCAAACCCCCCATCATCTATTACTACACCGCCCATCATCTACTACTACTACTACACCATCTACTACTACTACACTCCCCCATCATCTACTACTACACCCCCCATCATCTACTACTACACCCCCATCATCTATTACTACACCTCGCATCATCTACTACTACACCCCCCATCATCTTTTACTACTACACCCATCCCCATCTATCTACTACTACTATCTACTATTACTACATCCCCCGACCCCCATCATCTACTACTACACCCCCCATCATCTACTACTACACCCCCCCATCATCTACTACTACACCCCCCATCATCTATTACTACACCGTCCATCATCTACTACTACACCCCCCATTCATCTACTACTACACCTTTCATCATCTACTACTACATCCCCCATCATCTACTATTACTACATCCCCCGACCCCCATCATCTACTACTACATCCCCCATCATCTACTATTACTACATCCCCCGACCCCCATCTACTACTACATCCCCATCATCTACTACTACACCCCCCATCATCTACTATTACTACACCCCCCCATCATCTACTACACCCCCATCATCTATGTAACGGCTACCCAAGTAGGGAGGGGATATCAGCCGTTGGAGACGTCCTTTTCCCTGGCAAGTTGCTATGCAAGTAAGTCCAGTATAAGCTCATCCACAAGAGCCAAAGGGAGAGTCAGGTCCAGTTGTAAGAAACAGAAGAAATATCCCATCGCATGCCCTCCTAAAAACGAGACGGTGCTACGTTTGGAAGGGTCAAGTATCTCAGCTTTAATAACCCAACTCTTGGTTTATATCTAGTTACAAACTTGTCAGTACTCCAGAAACAATGAAACTCTCCGCCCCCTCCCTCCACAGGGGGCCCCAAGGTAGCCATCCTGGCACCAGGCTAAAGAAGCCTTTCTTAATAGAGTTCAATCAAGCCCCAGAACAATACTCAATCACTTAAGGTTAAACACAGGTCTTTCACACACACAATAGATCAATTAACCTTTGGGATAGACAGGTGCATTAGCTACCTAATCCACATCTATACAGACAGACACCTCATAATATCCCACTGCATGAATATTATAGATGTACAGGCAAAATACATAGTTCCGTTACAATCTACTACTACATCCCCCAACCCCCATCATCTGCTACTACACCCCCCATCATCTACTATTACTACACCCCCCATCATCTACTACTCCACACCCCGACCCCCATCATCTACTACTACACCCCCCATCACCTACTACTACACCCCCCATCATCTACTATTACTACACCCCCCATCATCTACTACTACACCTCTCATCATCTACTACTATACCCCCAATCATCTACTACTACATTCCCAATCATCTACTACTACACCCCCCATCACCTACTACTACACCCCCATCATCTACTGCTACACCCCCCCCCATTATCTGCTACTACATCTGCCATCATCTACTATTACTACACCCCCCCCATCATCTAATACACTCCCATCATCTACTACTACATCCCCCAACCCACATCATCTTCTACTACTACACCCCCATCTACTACTACTATACCCCCCATCATCTACTACTACACCCCCCATCACCTACTACTACAACCCCATCATCTACTACTACACCCCCATTATCTATTACTACATCCCCCATCATCTACTATTACTACACCCCCCATCATCTACTACTACACCCCCATCACCTACTACTACACCCCCCATCATCTACTATTACACCTCTCATCATCTACTACTACACCTCTCATCATCTACTACTACATCCCCCATCATCTACTACTACACCCTCCATCATCTACTAGTACACCCCCCATCATCTACTATTACACCCCCCATCATCTACTACTACACACCCCATCATCTACTACTACACCTCCCATCATCTACTACTACTACACCTCTCATCATCTGCTACTTCACCTCCCATCATCTACTACTACACCTCCCATCATCTACTACTACTACACCTCCCATCATCTACTACTACTACACCTCCCATCATCTACTACTACACCTCCCATCATCCACTACTACACCCCCCATCATCCACTACTACACCTCTCATCATCTACTACCCCTTATCACTACTACTACTCCCCCCATCATCCACTACTACACCTCCCATCATCCACCACTACATCTCCCATCATCTACTACTACTCGCTACACACCCCCCCCCCCATCATTTATGCCCTGTGCACACAGTCGTTGCCGGATTTTTACTCTTCTATTTTATTTCTTAACCACTTGAGCCCCGGACCATTATGCAGGTAAAGGACCTTGCTCCTTTCTGCAATTTGGCACTGCATCGCTTTAACTGACAATTGCGCGGTCGAGCGACGTGGCTCCCAAACAAAATTGGCGTCCTTTTTTCCCCATAAATAGAGCTTTCTTTTGGTGGTATTTGATCACCATAGAGAGACAATTTTGAAAAAAATGCAATGTTTTTTACTTTTTCCTATAATAAATATCCCCAAAAATATATTAAAAAAAAAATATTTTTTCCCCTCAGTTTAGGCCGATACGTATTATTCTACCCATTTTTGGCAATTGCAATAAGCGTTTATCGGTTGGTTTGCGCAAAATGTATACGTTTACAAAGTAGGGGGTAGTTTTATTGCATTTTTATATATTATTATTTTTTTATTTTTTTTACTACTAATGGCGGCGATCAGCGATTTTTTTCGTGACTGTGACATTATGGCGGACACTTCGGACAATTTTGACACATTTTTGGGACCATTGTCATTTTCACAGCGAAAAATGCATTTAAATTGCATTGTTTATTCCGGAAATGACAGTTGCAGTTTGGGAGTTAACCACAAGGGGGCGCTGAAGGGGTTAAGTGTGACCTAATGTGTTTTTACAACTGTAGGGGGGTGTGGCTGTAGGTGTGACATCATCTATCGTGTCCTCCCTATAAAAGGGATCACGCGATCGATGACGCCGCCACAGTGAAGCATGGGGAAGCCGTGTTTACACACGGCTCTCCCCGTTCTTCAGCTCCGGGGACCAATCACCGCACTCCAGCGGCGATCGGGTCCGCGAGTCCCGCGGTCCCGGAGCTTTGGCCCGGGTCACGGGTGCACGCCGCGGCTGGGTACAGGACGTACCCGTACGTGGATCTGCCCAGCCATGCCATTCTGCTGATGTATATGTGCAGGAGGCGGTCCTTAAGTGGTTAAAGTGGAGTTCCACTCCAAAAAAAAAAATACACAAAAAAATGTAAAAAAAAAAAAAATTATTGAAAAAAAATTTTTTTTTTACTTACCAGAAATGGCAGTTGCTATGAGGATCTTTCTAATCTGCCTCTTCCTAGTCCACGGCAGGTCTTCTTCCTCGTCCTCCTCTCAGTGTCTTCTATGGAATGGGGTGGAGTGTCTTCTGGGAACTGTGTGTATCCCAGAAAGCAGCCGTCCATTCACTAAAGCGCCACGAGACTCACGAATGTGCAGTAGGAAACGGGCACTGAAGCCGCAAGGCACCACTGCCTGTTTCCCCTCAGTGATGCCGCGTACACACGGTCGTTTTTTGCGATGAAAAAAAAACGACGTTTTTTGTGAAGTAAAAAACGACGTTTTTGAAACGTCACTTTCAAAGACGATGTTGCCTACACACCATCGTTTTTTCACAAAAAACGAGGTTACGTTCACCACACTTTTCCATTGAAGCTCGCTTCATAACTAGCTTCTGGGCATGCGCGGGTTGAAAAACGTCGTTTTAAAAGACGTTTTTGCTACACACGGTGACTTTTTGTGAAACAAAAAACGACGTTTTGAAAAACGACACAAAAAATTCAAGCATGTTGGAATTTTTTTTTTGTCGTTTTTTTTAAGACAAAAAACGACGTTTTGCCCACACACGATCAATTTAAATGACGTTTTAAAAAACGTCGTTTTTTTTCATCGCAAAAAACGACCGTGTGTACACGGCATAAAGATGGCTGTGCTGGGAGTTGCCACGATCGAGTGATCGGCCACGGGGGGACCGACATCGCGGGCGCCTAGGACAGGTAAGTGTCCTTATTAAAAGTTTGTAGCTGCAGTTTGTAGCTGCTGACTTAAATTTAAAATTGCGTGTGGAACCTCCGCTTTAAGCCCGTGGTGCGCAAAAACAAAACACCAGTATGCAAACACAAAAAAGTGTATGCGTTAAGACCCCACACCCTACCATCCATGAGTGAAGACCCTACACCCTACCATCCATGAGTGAAGACCCCACACCCTACCACCCATGAGTGAAGACCCCACACCCTACCATCTATGAGTGAAGACCCCACACCCTACCATCTATGAGTGAAGACTCCACACCCTACCATCCATGAGTGAAGACCCCACACCCTACCATCCATGAGTGAAGACCCCACACCCTACCATCCATGAGTGAAGACCCCACACCCTACCATCCATGAGTGAAGACCCCACACCCTACCATCCATGAGTGAAGACCCCACACCCTACCATCCATGAGTGAAGACCCCACACCCTACCATCCATGAGTGAAGACCCCACACCCTACCATCCATGAGTGCAGACCCACACCCTACCATCTATGAGTGAAGACCCCACACCCTACCATCCATGAGTGAAGGACCCACACCCTACCATCTATGAGTGAAGACCCCACACCCTACCATCCATGAGTGAAGACCCCACACCCTACCATCCATGAGTGAAGGACCCACACCCTACCATCCATGAGTGAAGACCCCACACCCTACCATCCATGAGTGAAGGACCCACACCCTACCATCCATGAGTGAAGACCCCACACCCTACCACCCATGAGTGAAGACCCCACACCTTACCATCTATGAGTGAAGACCCCACACCCTACCATCCATGAGTGAAGACCCCACACCCTACCATCCATGAGTGAAGACCCCACACCCTACCATCCATGAGTGAAGATCCCACACCCTACCATCCATGAGTGAAGACCCCACACCCTACCATCCATGAGTGAAGACCCCACACCCTACTATCCATGAGTGAAGACCCCACACCCTACCATCCATGAGTGAAGACCCCACACCCTACCATCCATGAGTGAAGGACCCACACCCTACCATCTATGAGTGAAGACCCCACACCCTAACATCCATGAGTGAAGACCCCACACCCTACCATCTATGAGTGAAGACCCCACACCCTACCTTCCATGAGTGATGGACCCACACCCTACTGTCCATAAGTGAAGACCCACACCCTACCATCCATGAGTGAAGACCCCACACCCTCCATCCATGAGTGAAGACCCCACACCCTCCATCCATGAGTGAAGACCCCACACCCTCCATCCATGAGTGAAGACCCCACACCCTCCATCCATGGGTGAAGACCCCACACTCTCCATCCATGAGTGAAGACCCCACACCCTACCATCCATGAGTTAAGACCTACACCCTACCATCCATGAGTTAAGACCTCCACCCTACCATCCATGAGTGAAGACTAGGGATGAGCCGAACATCCCCGCGTTCGGTTCGCATCAGAACAGTCGAACATATGAAATGTTCGCGCGAACATTTAGAACCCCGTTGAAGTGGGACTCGAACATTCTAATTAAAAAACGATCATTTTAAAGCCCAATATTCAAGTTATTGTTGGAAAACGTCTTTGAGAACCCAGGTCTTGCCCCAGGGAACATGTATGAATGGAAAAAAAAGTTTTAAAAACGGTCGTTTTTTCCGGAGCAGCGATTTTAATGATGCTTAAAGTGAAAAAAAAATGAAAAATTCCTTTAAATATCGTACCTGCTGTGTGTCTATAGTAGTGACACGTGTTTAGAAATGTCCCTGCACAACATTAGATTACTCTTAGAAAAAAGTTATTTAATACTGCTTGCGGCTAAAATGTAATGTTTGGTCCCTGCAATATGGATACACATTATTGAAAAAAATAGCATGAGTTTGCCCGCCATCACTCCCCCCAGGTCATTACAAGACCCAGTGCCGACCCTGATCTCCCTGGGGCCCTAAGCAAAATGACATGGCACATTAAAAATGAGAAGCGGGGGGCGCTGACGACCGTGACATGTTACATTAATGAAAGTTGAGAAGCGGGGGGAGGGGGTGTTCTGCTGTCGGAAAAATGACTCAGCCTGTAAACCCGGGTACCTTCCCAAGAACCGCTGCACCACCAAATTCAGGACATGCGCAAAACAGGGCACATGGGTCAGTTTTCCCTGTCACAGGGCAGAGAGGAGGTTGGTGCCATTGTCGCTAACCACCATTCCTGGCTTAAGCTGGCGTGGCGTCAACCACCTCTGAGCCTGCTCCTGTAGAGCTGACAGAACCTCTGCTTCAGTGTGGCTCCTGTCTCCCAAGCACACCAGCTCTAGCACCGCATGGCATCTCTTGGCCTGCATTCCTGCTTAGCCCCTCGTACGCCTACGGAGCATGGCTGGTTCCGAGGAGACATCAGCACAGGAAGAGGCCACAGAGGAAGAAGAGGAGGGGGTGGAGGAGAGAGGTGTGTCACAACCAGTAGTAGTGTTTTGAAGGCGTGGTGGCGGAACAACCTCCAACACTACTGTACCTTGCCCTGCGTCCATCCCAGCTGCCAGCAGAGTCACCCAATGTGCCATGAAAGAGAGGTAATATAGTCAGCGGTAATATGCACCTTACCACTGACCGCCCTGTCCAGCGAGGCAGGAACATTGCCTTCCACATGCCGGTAGAGAGCCGGAATCGCCTTCCGTGAGAAAAAGTGGTGTTTGGGAACTTGCCACTGAGGTACCGTACATTCCACAAACTCACGGAAGGGGGCAGAATCTACCAACTGGAACGGTAGCAGTTGAAGTGCTAGCAATTTCACTAAGCTAGCATTCAACCGCTGGGCATGTGGATGGGGGAACATCACTGCCAGATTGCTGTACCTCTCGGGCACCCCCTCTCTCTGAGCTCACATCAATGCCTTCCTCTATCTGTGTTCCTCTATCTGCCTTCAAAACGCTGCGCATCTTCATGCAGCATGTACCCAACACTGTGTTGAAACAGTTCGGGGGACTCCTCAGGAGGACATGCTGGAACTAGGGAAGGATTGTGTGATGCCATTGTGCAGAGGGAAGAGGTAGGGTTGCCACCTGTCCGGTTTTGACCCGGACAGTCCGGGTTTGGACACATGTGCCCGGTTTTGAAGCCTCCTGAAACCCGGGCACATTTAAAAAAAAAAAAAATTTGTATTTTTTTTTTTTTTTTTTTTTAGCTGTCCATCCTGGCCCGGCCGCAACAGAGCTGCACATCCCCGGCTCCACCAGCTTGCCTGAGTGTTAGTAGAAGGTGTGCCGCCCGCAGCAGTGCTCTCCGTTAGCCCCACATTTGGGGGGTAGTCAATTGAAGACCTACCCCACAACTGGTCAAAATATGGGATGGCTATCATTTATGGTTCCGGAGATACGGCCCTGCTTGCACAGCCTGTCAGAAGCTACATACAGAGCAGCCATTATAAATACAAGCTGACACACTGCAGCAGACTGAGAAAAAAAAATCATCATTAATTTTTTGCTAGAAAATTACTCTATGGTGGTCTTTGCAACTTTTTATGTTGCACGGCATAGAGCTGCACGATTCTGGCTAAAACGACAACTGCAATTTTTTTGCTTAGATGATAGATGACGATTCTCTCACGATTCGTACGGCATAACATCATCTTTCACATTAAAATGAAAAAAAAAAAAATGGACTAACTTTACTGTTTTGTTTTTATGGTTTTTATTATTCAATGAAGTGGGCAAATGCAGCGTGACATAAAATATTGCAGCAATTCCCATTTTTGTCTCAAATATATATAATGTTTTGTGGTTCCAAGTAATTTTCTAGCAAAAAATATTGCTTTTTAACAAGTGTTGGACTTTAAGTGGTTACATTTCTTGCATTTACACACAGAAGTTTGATCTAAAAAGGAAGTTGGTTACAATGTTTCATGTTGTTTACAAACTTGGCAGACTGCCCGGATATTTTCTTTACACACAGAAGTTTATCCCTTTGATATAAGAAGAAAGCGTTAGTTACAATGTTTCCTGCTAACTTAGCAGACTGTCCAGATATTTTCTTTTGACAGCTGAAAGTCTCTCCACTTGTTATATGAAAGAATCAGCAAACTCTGCATTGGAGATGTCAGGGGGGGGAGGGGAATCGACATCACAATTTTTTAACGATTAATTGTGCAGCTCTAGCACGGTACTGTATTTGCGCAGCAATTTTTCAAACGTGTTTTTTTTTTGGAAATAAACTGTTTCATTCATAAAAAAAAAACACTAAAGTTAGCACGATTTAAGCGATGCTTTAATTTTTTTTAGGTTACATGTTTAGAGCTACAGAGGAGATCTAGTGCTAGAATTATTGCTCTCACTCTAACGATCGTGACGTATGTAACCTGTGTGTATCTGGCTCTGATACTAGCCAGTGCCTACCCAGCCACTGACTGGTATCTCTCCCCAGCCTGTCCCCACACACCCTCTCACCTGCTGACCTGTGGATGGGGGAATCACTCCTGTAGTGTTGTTGTGTTCTGCCAGTGAGTACAATGATCAGTGTTGCTATCTATAGCTGGCACCCCTTATTGTTTTGGGAAAAACTGGCTGGTTGTACTCAAGTCGATTAATAGATTGACTTGTGTAAAACCAGCTAGCCCATACATAGATCAACTATGGCTGGTCTCTGCATAATTGGTGTAATTTCAAACAATTTATGACCCGCTTAACCACTACACAGTCCCTAAACATCCTTCCACTCCTGTACATAGTGTTCACTGTCATACCTTCCACACTCCTCTCCTGTACATAGTGCCCACTGTCATACCCTCTACATTTCTCTCCTGTACATACGGCTCACTGTAATCCCCTCTACACTCCTCTCCTATACATAGTGCCCACTGTCATACCCTCCACACTCCTCTCCTGTACATACTGCCCACTGTCATACCCTCCACACTCCTCTCCTGTACATACTGCCCACTGTCATACCCTCCACACTCCTCTCCTGTACATACTGCCCACTGTCATACCCTCCACACTCCTCTCTTGTACATAATGCCCACTGTCATACCCTCCACACTCCTCTCCTGTACATACTGCCCACTATCATACCCTCCACACTCCTCTCCTGTACATAGTGCCCACTATCATACCCTCCACACTCCTCTCCTGTACATACTGCCCACTATCATACCCTCCACACTCCTCTCCTGTACATACTGCCCACTATCATACCCTCCACACTCCTCTCCTGTACATAGTGCCCACTATCATACCCTCCACACTCCTCTCCTGTACATAGTGCCCACTGTCATACCCTCCACACTCCTCTCCTGTTCATACTGCCCCCATCATACCCTCCACACTCCTCTCCTGTACATAGTGCCCACTATCATACCCTCCACACTCCTCTCCTGTACATAGTGCCCACTGTCATACCCTCCACACTCCTCTCCTGTTCATACTGCCCCCATCATACCCTCCACACTCCTCTCCTGTACATAGTGCTCCCATCATACCCTCCACACTCCTCTCCTGTACATACTGCCCACTGTCATACCCTCCACACTCCTCTCCTGTACATACTGCCCACCAGTGGCGGCCCGCCCATATGGGCGCACGGGCGCCGCCCCCCCCTCCCGCAGTCACAAAAAAAAAAAAGAATTAAAAAAAAAAAAAAAACGGGCCCTTTAAGAACTTTTATTCGGCTAAAATGTCATTTTGACATTTTAGCCGAAGTTCTGGCGGCCGTCTATAGAGGGCGCTGCAGCGCCACCCCCTCTCGCAAGTAACACACGTTCAATGCTATGCATTGGACGTGTGTTACTGTTGCCAGCTGCCTGGTCTATTCGTATAACCGGACATGGGACGCCGGTTACCCGAATAGCGACAGCTGGTTGGCTGAGGGGAACTGCCTATCAAAGCCAGTGGCTCTGATAGGCTTTTCCAGTCCCGCCCTCCGGCTCTCGGAAGTCTATGCTCGGAGCGCAGACAATCTGCGGTCCTTGCATTAGACTGACAGCCGTTTCAGCCAATCAGGTTCCCGGATTCTGGTTTTCAGGAACCTGATTGGCTGAAGCTTCTCCAGGGCGGCAGAAGACATCGAGGGAGGACATGGAAGCGTCAGGTAAGTGATTTTTTTACAGGGAAAGGGGCAGCATGGGGCACAGTGGCAGCATGGGGCACAGTGGCAGCATGGGGCACAGTGGCAGCATGGGGCACAGTGGCAGCATGGGGCACAGAGGCAACAATGAGCACAGGCCGGGCACAGTGGTGACAATTGATGGCACAGTGACTGAATATGATGGCATGGCAGAGAGGTGACAATTGATGGCACAGTGACTGCATTTGATGGCATGGCAGAGAGGTGACAATTGATGGCACAGTGACTGCGTTTGATGGCATGGCACAGTGGTGACAATTGATGGCACAGTGGTGGCGTTTGATGGCATGGCACAGTGGTGACAATTGATTGCACAGTGACTGCATTTGATGGCATGGCACAGTGGTGACAATTGATGGGCACAGTAGCTGCTTTTGATGGCATGGCACATTGGTGACAATTGATGGCACAGTGGTGGCGTTTGATGGCATGGCACAATTAGTGACACAAGTGGTGACAATTGATGGCACAGTGACTGCAAATGATGGCATAGCACATTGGTGACAATTGATGGCACAGTGACTGCATATGATGGCATGGCACATTGGTGACAATTGATGGGCACAGTAGCTGCATTTGATGGCATGGCACAGTGGTGACAATTGATGGCACAGTGGCTGCATTTGATGGCATGGCACAGTGGTGACAATTGATGGCACAGTGGCTGCATTTGGTGGCATGGCACAGTGGCTACATTTGGTGGCATGGCACAGTGGCTGCATGTGATGGGCACAGTGAGGCTGCAATATTTTTTTTTTCGTTTGCGCCCCCCCAAAAATTTTGAGCACCAGCCGCCACTGCTGCCCACTGTCATACCCTCCACACTCCTCTCCTGTTCATACTGCCCCCATCATACCCTCGCACTCCTCTCCTGTACATAGTGCTCCCATCATACCCTCCACACTCCTCTACTGCATATACTGGTCACTGTTACACCCTCTTCACTCCTTTTCTGCAAGTAATACCTACCCTCTGCACTCATTTCCTGTACATAATGTCTTACACTTTGCACTCCTTTCCTACACATACCAACATACGCGCCACACTCTTGTATATACTGTTGTAAATTCTGCACTCCCTCCCTGCACATACTGTAATGCCCTCTGTACTTAATGAAAATTAAAAGGTGAACTAATGCCCCTGATCTCCACTGCACTTACCTCTGTAGTAATGGAAGAGTTTTATTTTTTTTAAATGATTGTGCTAAGGTTTATTCATGTCAGTGAGACTCTTACTTGTGGCACAGCAAAGTAAGCATATTTTATAGGTAAAATAATTATTTTGTTTAATTTAATCATGCCTCGTGAGGCCCCTCCCTCAATATGGCCACACCCACCATATGTAGTGGCGTGTTCGGGTTTGGCTTGAGGAAAAGGTGGCAACCCTAGGAAGAGGACGCCTTGTCAGCTGCTTTGCCAGACAAACTAAGCTCAGCCTGGGTGAGAGAGGATGAGGAGGATGAGGAAGGATTGGTCATCCACTCTACTAATTTCTCTGCATGTTGAGGCTCAACACGGCCAGCTCCCAAAAAGAAGGACGAGCGGCCACGGCCACGTGCTGAAGAGGATGCACCGTGTCCACCACCAGCGTTGCCTCTAGATGCAGAGCCTGCTTGCCCTCGTGCCTCTCTGCCTCTCTTTGTTGTCCTTCCAGACTGTTACGTACCTGGGTGTGAGCCTGAAGCGTGGAGGGAGACCTCCCGTACAACCCCGGCTCAGAGACCACTGGAGTGGAGACAGTGATGGTATGAGCACGGTGAAGTAAGGGTGTCAGCTCTGGTGTTATCGCTGATGAAGCTGGAACCACTGGACAGGAAACCGGTGATGCAGGATGGCAGGCTGGAGAATACAGGTGCGGGTCAGCAGAGCAGCCACAGTGGGTCAGCAGGGCAGCAGACGTAGGTCAGCGGAGTCAGACAAGCCGGGTCATACACTTGGAGCAATCAGCATAAATAGTAGGCGGAAGAATAGTCAGAGTTCAGGCCGGGTCCAGGCAACGGGTAATCAGGCAGAATACAAGCAGAGTCGACAAGCCGGAGTCAGGATTGGAGAAGGAAGCGGAGTCAGGAAGCCGGGTCAGATACTGGAACGGAATGCCTAATGCAATGACAGAACCACAGGGAACGTATGCAGATCAAGCCGCGATGTGCAGCATACTGGCAGTGTCTTTTATAGGCAGCAGGACGCTGCGTATGACGTCCGCCTAACGTGCACGCATGCGCGCAGACGCGCGCAACGGCTGTGTTACACGCACAGGCGCACGCCCATGGAAGCGGGCAGAACGTCCCTGACACAGACATTTTAATGGCCTGCACAGGACAAAATCAGTACACACACCTCGTACCTTTAGGTACAAACTTGAGAGGACAAGTGCAGTAAACTCCAAGTAGGTTTAAGTAAAAATTATACAGCACAAGTGCAGTAACAGCAACTGTGTTTAGGTGCTATTAACCACTTTGCCACCGCGCCATAGACATTTTACTGCTACAGCGCGGTGGGGTAACTGTGACACGACGTCCCTGGGACGTCCTCGTGCACTTCCGCGTTTGCGCATCCCCTGGGACGCGCTCGCGGAAGTGTCCGTGCTCGCCGGTTCTGGAAGACCCGGCACATCACGGATCACGGTAAATTGCCGCTGATAGCAGCCGTTTACCACGTGATCGCTTTGTCAAATGACGGAGCGATCACTTGTAAACAAACCGGCGTCATTTAATGACGCTGGTTCCTCCCTCTCCTCTCTGTACCGCTCGGTACAGTGTGAGAGGAGAGGGGGGGGGGGAGCGGGTGGCAACAGCAGTGCTCTGGCTGGATCTGTGACAAATGCAGTCACAGATCCAGCCATCCATCCCTCCCTGCTCAGCTATTCCTGCGCAATACTCTGCAATACCCCAATACTCTGCAATACCCTGCGCAATACTCTGCAATACCCCAATACCCTGTGCAACACTCTGCAATACCCTGTGCAATACTCTGCAATACCCTGTGCAATACTCTGCAATACCCCAATACCCTGTGCAACACTCTGCAATACCCTGTGCAATACTCTGCAATACCCTGTGCAATGCTCTGCAATACCCCAATACTCTGCAATACCCTGCGCGATACTCTGCAATACCCCAATACTCTGCAATACCCTGCGCGATACTCTGCAATACCCTAATACCCTGCGCGATACTCTGCAATACCCTAATACCCTGCGCCATACTCTGCAATACCCAAATACTCTGCAATACCCCAATACTCTGCAATACCCATTTTTTTAAAGCACCCCTGTCCCCGTGTGCTCGCATGCAGAAGTGAACGCATACGTAAGTCCCGCCCACATATGAAAACGGTGTTCAGGCTACACATATGAGGTATCTCTGCGAACGTTAAAGTGAGAGCAATCATTTTGGCCCTAGACCTCTTCTGTAACTAAAAACATGTAACCAATAAAAGTAATTAAAACGTCCCCTATGGGGATTTTTAAGTAGCGAAGTTTGGCGCCATTCCATGAGTGTGCGCAATTTTGAAGTGTGACATGTTGGGTATCTATTTACTCGGCGTAACTTTATCTTTCACATTTTGGGCCAGATTCAGGAACAGTTAGGCTGGCGGATCCAGTGATCCGCCAGCCTAACTGTGACTTTGAGCCGGCGTTTCTGTTTTCTGTAACCAGAAAACAAGAAACGCCGGGTTGAAGCTCCGATGCGAGCAGCGTAACTGAGTTTCGCCATCGCATCGTTACTTCAACTTAAAAATGGCGCCGGGGGCGTTCCCGCCGATTTCCGCTCAAAAAATATGTTAATGAGCGGAAATCGGCAATTCACGATCGCATTCCGGCGCGACGCAGTGACGTTACGACGTTTCCGGACGGGATACGCGGCGCATAGTTATACCTACATGGGGTTGGAATATCCTATGTTAGGTATAGGCGTCGTCATTGCGTCGGAAAAAAAAAAAAAAAAAACGTCGCTTGCGTAAAACGGTCATGAATGGGAATGTGACGTCATTGACGTTCATTCACAGATTTTGGAGCATGCGCACGGGGATGTTTTGACACTCGACGCATGCGCAGTACGTTGGCGGCGGGATCGCGCTTAGTTAGCATACTACACGCCCCGTACCCGCCCAATTTGAATTCCGCCGGCTCATTTGCGATGCGCTGCCGCAACTTTAGGAGCAAGTGCTTCGTGAATGACAGCACTTGCTCCTAAAATTTCTGCAGCGCAACGCAAATGAGAAGCGTTACTCCAGAGCAAAGATGCTCTGGACTACCTGAATCTGGCCCTATGAAAAAAAATTGGGCTAACTTTACTGTTTTTTTTTAAGCACAAAACAGTTTTTTTTAGAAACATGCGTTAAAAAAATTTCTGCGAAAATACCATGCGAGATAAAAAGTTGTAACGGCCGCCATTGTATTCTGTAGGGTCTTTGCTAAAAAAGCATATATAATATTTTGGGGTTCTATGTAATTTTCTAGCGAATAAATTATGATTTTTACATGTAGGAGAGAAATGTCAGAATTGGTCTTGGTTTTCCAGAACGCCTGATGGTGCTCCCTGCATGTTGGGCCTCTGTATGTGGCCACGCTGTGTAAAAGTCCCACACATGGGGTATTGCCATACTCGAGAGGAATAGCAGATTGTGTTTTGGGGTGTAATTTGTGGTATGCATATGCTGTGTGTGAGAAATAACCTGCTAATATGACAGAAACAAGATTATTTTTATTTTTTTTATAGAATTTTCAGTCGTTTTTCTTTTATAGCGCAAAAAATAAAAAACCCAGAGGTGATAAAATACCACCAAAAGAAAGCTCTATTTGTGTGAAAAAAAGGACAAAAATGGGTACAATGTTGTATGACTGAGTAATTGTCATTCAAATTGTGAGCGCACCAAAAGCTGAAAATTGGTCTGGTCAGGAAGGGGGTTTAAGTGCCCAGTGGTCAAGTGGTTAAACAGTAAACGTGCAGTTACAGCAACTGCGTTTAGGTGCTATTAAACGGCAAACGTGCAGTAAGAGAAAATGTGTTTAGGTGCTATTAAACAACACATGTGCAGTAACAGCAAATGCGTTTAGGTGCTATTAAACAGCAAAGTGCAGTAACAGCAAATGCGTTTAGGTGCTATTAAACAGCAAAGTGCAGTTATAGCAACTGCGTTTAGGCATACGTCCCAACTTTTAAACTTCAGAATGAGGGACTAATGAGCATACCTCCCACCCAACAAAGTTGTTGAGTGGGGGGGGTGCCGCGGGTCGGAGTTGTTGAGCGGGGGGGTCCGCAGATCAAAGCTGTTGAGCGGGGGGGTCCGCAGATCAAAGTTGTTGAGCGGGGGAGCCACGAATCTGAGTTGTTGAGCAGGGGGTTCCGCTGATCAAAGTTGTCGAGCCCGTTGGTGGTCCGCAGATCAAAGTTGTTGAGCGGAGGGGCCGCGCAGATCACAGTTGTTGAGCAGGGGGGGCCACGCAGATCAGAGTTGTTGAGTGGGGGGGTTGCACGGATCGGAGTTGTTGAGCAGGGGGGTTTACCGCAAATCGCAGGGATTTATCGCGAAGCGCGGAGATTTACCACGAATCGCGGGGATTTAGCGCGAAACGCGGTAATCGCTGGGGGGGCCGCAGAATCGTGGGACTTTTGCCGTGATGGCGGGATTTACCGCGAATCGCGGGACAATCCCGCGGAATCCGGGACGGTTGGGAGGTATGCGTTTAGGTGCTATTAAACAGCACACGTGCAGTTACTGCAAATGCGTTTAGGTGCTATTAAACAACACACGGGCAGTAACAGAAAATGTGTTTAGGTGCTATTAAACAGCACCCGTGCAGTTACAGCAAATGCGTTTAGGTGCTATTAAACAACAAACGTGCAGTTACAGAAACTGCGTTTAGGTGCTATTAAACAGCACACGTGCAGTTACGGCAAATGCGTTTAGGTGCTATTAACCACTTCCATACCAGGCACTTATGCACCTTCCCGCCCAAGCCAATTTTCAGCTTTCAGCACTGTCGCACTTTGAATGACAATTGCGCGGTCATGCTACACTGTACCCAAACAAAATTGGCGTCCTTTTTTCCCCACAAATAGAGCTTTCTTTTGGTGGTATTTGATCACCTCTGCGGTTTTTATTTTTTGCGCAACAACTAATAAAAGACAGAAAATTTAGAAAAAAAATATTTTTTTTATTTTTTTCTGTTAACTTTTTTGTAAATAAGTATGTTTTCTCTTTCAATTACGGGCACTTATATGGCGGCACTAATGGGCACTGATGAGGTAGTACTGATGGGCACCGATGAGGTGGCACTGATGGGCACTGATAGGCGGCGCTGGTATGTGGCACTGATGGGCACTCATAGGTGGCACTGATGGGCACTCATAGGTGGCACTGATGGGCACTCATAGGTGGCACTGATGGGCACTCATAGGCGGCACTGATGGGCACTCATAGGCGGCACTGATGGGAACTCATAGGCGGCACAGAATGGCACTCATGGGTGGCACAGAATGGCACTCATGGGTGGCACTTATGGGTGGCACTGATGGGTACTTATGGGTACTTAGATGGGCACTGATAGGTGGGCACTGGGCATGGATTGGCACGGAGGGGTGGCACTGAAGGACACTGTGGGGTGGCACTGATGTACTGTGAGGGGTGGCACTGATGTATATGTTGCCAGTCAGTGCCCATGTGTGGGCACTGACTGGCATCTTTCTTTTTTTTTTTAACCTGAATTTTTTTTTTTTTATCCTGTGTTTTTTTTTTTTTTTTATCCTGTGTTTTTTTTTCTTTGCCCTGCCAGTGTGGGCATCCCTGGTGGTCTAGTGTGGGCATACGAGGGGGGGCTGCGCTGATAAACATCTAGCGCGAACACCCCCTGTCAGGAGAGCCGCCGATCGGCTCTCCTGTACTCGCGTCTGTCAGACGCGAGTGAGGAAGAGCCGTCAGCGGCTCTTCCTGTTTACATCGTGATCAGCCGTGATTGGACACGGCTGATCACGTGGTAGCGAGCCTCCGCCGGAGACTCGTTACCGAGATCGGTGATGCAGGGTGTCAGACTGACACCCCGCATCAGTGATCGCCGTGCTGCGCGCCCCCACGGGCGCGCGCGGCATGAAATCGTGCTGGACATTTGAGAACGGCCAGTCACGATTTCATAACCACTTCCCGGCCGTAAATTTGCTATTGGCCGGGCGGGAAGTGGTTAAACAGCAAACGTGCAGTAAACACTGAGTACGTTTAGGTGTAAACTAAACAGCACACAGGCAATACAACACGTTAGAAGACTGCAGCTAGCATAATCTCCTGCCTGACAAATAGGAATAGCTGATCTAGCTAAGCTATACAGTGTATAAATATATGTACAACTCCTAGGGATGTATATATATCCTCTACACACTGTAAATTAAGCTAAACTGACTAGCCTGCCTGCTCTATCTATCTATCTGGTAGAAAAGACACTGTGGGGTAGATTCATGTAGATCAGCGGATCTTTTGATCCGCGTGATCTATCTTGTTTACGATCCGCCTGCGCCAGTTTTTGAGGCAAGTGCTGTATTCAGAAAGCACTTGCCTCGTAATTAGCCCTGGCGGATCGTAAATCCCCCGGCGGAATGCAAATTCCGCGGCTAGGGGGAGTTTACTATTTAAATCACGCGCGTCCCCGCGCCGATCGTACTGCGCATGCGCCGCCGGCAAAATTTCCCGACGTGCATTGCTTTAAATGACGTCGCAAGGACGTCATTGTTTTCGATGTTAACGCAATTAACGTATGGCCGTATTCCCGGACGACTTAAGTAAACGACGTAAAAAATTCAAAACTCGACGCGGGAACGACGGCCATACTTAACATAGGATCCGCCGCACTTACCCCGCATATAGCAGGGGTAATGATCCGCCGGAAAAAGACGAACGCAAACGACGTAAAAAAAAAGCGACGGCCGGGCGTTCGGTTCTGAATCGGCGGTTCTCCTCATTTGCATATTCGTCGCATAGAAAAAAAGAAGCGCCACCTAGCGGACGGCGAGAGAATGCAGCCTAAGAACCGACAGTGTAACTCACTTACACCAGTCGGCTCTAAGGGAGATCTATGCGGAACCTGATTCGAGGAATCAGCCGCATAGATCCGAGCGTCGGATCTCACAGATCCGACGGTGTATCAGTAGATACACCGTCGGATCTGTACATGAATCTACCCCAGTCTCTCTATCTCTCTCTATATGACTTCTCTCATTAACAAGCCGCAACACACTACACGAGGCCGCCCAGCAGGCGGCCTTTTATAGTGCTAAAGCCCCTGAGCCATAATTGGCCAAAGCCACCCAGGCTTTGGCCAATAATGGCTCTTCGCTTTTGCGCGCTGTGATTGGCCAAGCATACGGGACATACAGCATGCTTGGCCAATCATCAGCGCGCAATGCCGCAGTGAATTATGGGCCGTGACGGGTCATTCGAATTTGGCGCGAACGACCCATTTTGTTAGATTTTCGACGAACGGTCGAACAGCCAATGTTCGATTCGAACATGGGTTCGAGTCGAACGTGAAGCTTATCCCTAGTGAAGGCCTACACCTTACCATCTATGGGTGAAGACCCCACACTCTACTGTCCATGAGTGAAGACCCACACCCTACCATCCATGAGTGAAGACCCACACCCTACCATCCATGAGTATGAGAAAAGACCCCACACCCTACCATCCATGAGTGAAGACCCCACACCCTCCATCCATGATTGAAAACCCCACACCCTACCATCCATGAGTGAAGAACCCACACCCTACCATCCATGAATGAAGACCCCACACTCTACCATCCATGAATGAAGACCCCACACCCTACCATCCATGAATGAAGACCCCACACCCTACCATCCATAAGTGAAGACCCCACACCCTACCATCCATGAGTGAAGACCCCACACCCTACCATCCATGAGTGAAGACCCCACACCCTACCATCCATGAGTGAAGACCCCACACCCTACCATCCATGAGTGAAGACCCCACACCTTACCATCCATGAGTGAAGACCACACACCCTACCATCCATGAGTGAAGACCCTGCACCCTACCATCCATGAGTAAAGATCCTACACTCTACTATCCATGAGTGAAGACCCCACACCCTACTATCCATGAGTGAGGACCCCACACCCTACCGTCCATGAGTGAAGACCCCCATGTTGTGGCTGAGTGCAATTTCACACAGTGGGGTCCCAAACCCATAGTACCACTTCCTGAAACTGCAGGCTCTCTGCCTTCCCAGACCAGGTGGCACTGCTCAGATCAGGAGGCACTGGACCTCTTGGAACCCACCACACCAGGAGAATGCTCCTAACCCCCCCTTACATGGTGCACACTCACTCAGCTTGGTTTCTTTGCCATCATACCAGCAGGGATACTATACAGCTGTAAGGCCAGAATTACTGTGGGGCGCCCCTACTGGTCACCGATGAGAACACATGCTACACTTCAACTTAGCCAAGAATTTAGGATGCAAGTTCCTAGGGGGTTCATGCATAGGAAGCTATGTACAGCCCCCTGCCAGGCGCCTCTCACCAGCCATAATCTGCCTGCTTTGCACAGAGACCCAGTGATGACGTTACAGGTCCAGACCGACAGATTTCCCATCCGCTGATGCAGACATAATGGGCATTTATTGGACACGTTTTACATATGGAGGTAATGGGGTGTATGATGCAGGGAAAGAACACATCAATCTCTATGGGATCTCTGATGACCGGACTTGGACGTGGTGGAGATATCCGCTGCACGCTCAGAGAGATTCTGATCAATAATTCATCCTTCACATCCTCTTCTCTGCTGACATGATATTGCCTGCTCAGCCATTTGCAAAGATTCTGTTTCACTGCCACTGAAAGAAGTGACTCCGAGCGGTGGTGACTCCGAGTGGTGGTGTATTTTGGTTTTGTGCTGCCCTAGGCAAGACTAAAATCAGCCCCCCCCCCCCCATCTAAGTGAATCCATCCCCCTTTATTCTCAGGTGGCTATAAGTGGTCTCTGGTGGCTATGCAGGGTCTCTGGAGGCAATGTGGGGTCTCTGGTGGCCCATGCGGGGTCTCTGGTACCTAGGTAGGGTCTCTATTGGCTGTACATGGTCTGTGGTGGCTGTACAGGGTCTCTGGTGGTTATGTAGGGTCTCTGGAGGCAATGTGGGGTCTCTGGAGGCAATGTGGGGTCTCTAGTGCCTAGGTAGGGTCTCTATTGGCTGTACATGGTCTCTGGTGGCTGTACAGGGTTTCTTGTGCCTAGGTAGAGTCTATATTGGCTGTACATGGTCTCTGGTTGTGGCACAACTGAGGTTCGCCATCCTGGTCCTGGCTTCTGAAGAGCTCAGAGTCTGATCACATCGGGAAGGCACTCTGGGAGTGGGAGGTCAGAGGACACTGTGGGACACTATGGAAGTTTGGGAGACACTATGGGAGTTGGGAGGGCACTGTGGGACACTATGGAAGGTTGAGGGGCACTATGGGAGTTGGAAGGCCCTGTGGGAGGTTGGAGGACACTGTGAGACACTATGGAAGGTTGAGGGGCACTATGGGATGCACTGTGGGAGGCTGGAGGACACTGTGGGACACTATAGAACATGGGTCACCAAACTATGGCCCTCCAATTGTTTAAGAACTACAATTACCATCATGCCTAGCCATGTCTGTGAATGTCAAAATTGTACAATGCCTCATGTAGTTCCGCAACAGCTGGAGGGCCGTAGTTTGAGGATTCCTGCTATGGAAGGTTGGGGGCACTATGGGAGTTGGAAGTCACTCTGGGAGATCAGAGGACACTGTGGGACACTATGGAAGATTGGGGAACACTATGGGAGGTGGGAAAACACTTTAGGACACTATGACAGGTTGGAGGACACTATGGGAGTTGGGATGCACTGTGTGAGGTTGGAGGACACTGTGGGACACTATGGAAGGTTGGGGGACACTATGGGAGATGGAAGGCACTCTGGGAGGTCAGAGGACATTGTGGGACACTATGAAGGTTTGAGGGACACAATGGGAGTTGGGAAGCACTGTGTGAGGTTGGAGGACACGGTGTGACACTATGGAAGGTTGGGGGACACCATAGGAGTTGGGATGCACTGTGTGAGGTTGGAGGACACTGGGAGACTATGGAAGGTTGGGGGACACTATGGGAGTTGGGGTGCACTCTTGAAGGTCAGAAGACACTGTGGGACACTATGGGAGTTGGGGTGCACTCTTGGAGGTCAGAAGACACTGTGGGACACTATGGAGAGTTGGGGGACACTATGGGAGTTGACATGCACTGTGGGAGGTTAAGGGACCTGCAGTTGGTGGAGTCCTGGGAGAAAACAAAACCGCAGCCCAGCAGTGGACTATGACTCAGTGGCTGAGATGGTCTGGATGGTCTTATAATGGAAATTCTGGACACCAGAAAAAATCCTTTGCCTATGACCTTTAAGCTCGGTTCACACTATCGCCGCATCCGTCGCACAGCAGGGAGTCTGGTGTGTGCTGGTTCACCATTTCAGGTCCGATTTCAGCCCGAACTATGCGATTTGGCCAGCTTTACTATTTTATGCATGTTTGCTCTCTATGGTCTATGATGTGATCAGAAAGGTGGAGGAGGGGGAGGGGGGTGCTCAGAAAGGTGTCCCAATTTCCCATCTCAGATTGGAGGGTGTGTTCCAGTATCCCATTATACAGATATATAAATAATGGGGGAGCAACCAGTATAGAGAACATACAACACCCCACAGAGCCATTCACATTACAAAGACAATGGCGCCCTCTAGTGACAGATAAGGGTATCAGCTCTGCTTGGCCATTCTCTGTTTTCAGGACACATGAAGTGGGTGAGCGGTGTTCTCCTCTCATTGTACCGGAAACTTCTCCATCATTTAACCCTCTGATGTCCGATTAACATTGATCCACCCCATCCAAAATCATTTCTGTCAGATTATTGGGGGTAGTTTAACGATTGTTTAAATTGAAAATTATTATTTTAAGTGTAAAATGTTTCTGGTTCCTTTCTTCCTTTTTTTCTTCATTTTTTCCCTTCTTCCCTTTGCTTTTTTTCTTCCTTTCATAATCTCTCCCTTCCTTCTCCCACTTTTTTCTTTCCTTACCTTTTCCTTTTTTCCCCTCCGCTCCTCTGATTCTGTATTTCATTACCTCCCTCCATTCCTCCCCCCATTCTTCCCTCTATTCCTCCCTCCATTCTTCTCTCTATTCCTCCCTCCATTCTCCCCCCCCATTCCTCCCTGCATTCCTCCCTGCATTCCTCCCGCCATTCCTCCCCCCACTCCTCCCTCCATTCTTTCTTTATTTTCCCTCCATTCTTCCTCCATTCTCCCTCCATTCCTCCCTCCATTCCTCCCCCATTCTCCCTCCATTCTCCCTCCATTCCTCCCTCCATTCCTCCCCCCATTCTCCCTCCATACCTCCCCCATTCTTCCCTCCATTCCTCCCTCCATTTCTCCCTCCATTCTTCCCCCCATTCCTCCCTCCATTCCTCCTGCCATTCCTCCCCTCCATTCCTCCCTCCATTCCTCCCTCCCTTCCTTCCTCCCTCCATTTTTCCCCCCATTCCTCCCTCCATTCTTCCCCCATTCCTCCCCCCATTCTTCCCTACATTCTTCCCTCCATTCCTCCCTCTATTTCTCCCCCATTCCTCCCTCCATTCTTCCCTTCATTCTTCCCTCCATTCCTCCCTTCCTTCCTCCCTCCATTCTTCCCCCCATTCCTCCCTCCATCCATTCTCCCTCCCCCATTCTTCTCCCCCCATTCCTCCCTCCATTCTTCCCCTCCATTCCTCCATTCTCCTCCATTCCTCCCTCCATTCTCCCTCCATTCTTCCCCCCATTCCTCCCTCCATTCCCATTCCTCCCCTCCATTCCTCCCTCCATTCCTCCCTCCCTTCCTTCCTCCCTCCATTCTTCCCCCCATTCCTCCCTCCATTCCTCCCCCCCATTCCTCCCTCCATTCTTCCCTCCATTCTTCCCTCCATTCCTCCCTCTATTTCTCCCCCATTCCTCCCTCCATTCTTCCCCTCCATTCTTCCTCCATTCTCCCTCCATTCCTCCCTCCATTTCTCCCTCCATTCTTCCTCCATTCTTCCTCCATTCCTCCCTCCATTCTTCCTACATTCTTCCTCCATTCCTCCCTCAATTCTTCCTACATTCTTCCTCCATTCTCCCTACATTCCTCCCTCCATTCCTCCCTCTATTCTTCCTACATTCTTCCTACATTCTCCCTCCTTCTTCCCCCATTCCTCATTCTCCCTCCCTCCCTCCATTCCTCCCTCCATTCCTCCCTCCATTCTCCCTCCATTCCTCCCTCCATTCTTCTTCCATTCTCCCTCCATTCCTCCCATCATTCTTCCTCCCATTCCTCCCTTCATTCTTCCCCAATTCCTCCCTCCATTCTTCCCCCCCATTCCTCCCTCCATTCTTCCTCCATTCTCCCTTAATTCCTCCCTCCATTCTTCCTCCATTTCTCCCTTCATTCCTCCCGCCATTCCTCCGTCCATTCTTCTGTCCATTCCTTCCTCCATTCTTCCTCCATTCTTCCTCCATTCTCCCTCCATTCTCCCTCCATTCTTCCTCCATTCTTCCTCCATTCTTCATTCCTCCCTCCATTCCTTTGTCCATTCTTCCGTCCATTCCTCCCTCCATTCTTCCTCCATTCCTTCCTTCATTCCTCCCTCCATTCTCCCTCCATTCCTCCCCCCATTCCTCCCTCCATTCTTCCCCCATTCCTCCCTCCATTCTTCCCCCCATTCCTCCCTCCATTCTTCCCCCCCATTCCTTCCTCCTTTCCTCCTCCATTCTTCCTCCATTCTCCCTCCATTCTTCCCCCATTCCTCCCTCCATTCCTCCCTCTATTCTTCCTCTATTCTTCCCTCCATTCCTCCCTCCATTCTTCCCCCATTCCTCACTCCATTCCTCCCTACATTCCTCCCTCCATTCTTCCCCCATTCCTCCCTCCATTCTTCCCTCCATTCCTCCCTCCATTCCTCCCTCCATTCCCCCGATCCCCCTCCATTCTCCCTCCCCCATTCCTCCCTCCCTCCATTCTTCCTCCATTCCCCATTCCCCCGATCCCCTCCATTCTCCCTTCTCCCTCCATTCCTCCCCCCATTCCTCCCTCCATTCTTGGGCCAACAAGTGCTAAGCATCTCTGGGAACTCCTTCAAGACTGTTGGAAGACCATTTCAGGTGACTACCTCTTGAAGCTCATCAAGAGAATGCCAAGAGTGTGCAAAGCAGTAATCAAAGCAAAAGGTGGCTACTTTGAAGAACCTAGAATATGACATATTTTCAGTTGTTTCACACTTTTTTGTTATATATATAATTCCACATGTGTTAATTCATAGTATTGATGCCTTCAGTGTGAATCTACAATTTTCATAGTCATGAAAATAAAGAAAACTCTTTGAATGAGAAGGTGTGTCCAAACTTTTGGTCTGTACTGTATATCGTGGGAGCAAACGCTGTTGCTGTCACGCTAAATAAATCCGCGCTGCAACTGAATGGCGTAAATGCTAAGCAAATGATGGTTAACATTAAAACAAAGTAACATTACAGTATAACAGTAAGATCATACCATACCTGCAAAGCAAATACCAATAAAAAAAACATAGTAAAAAATAAAAAAAAATTTAACGCAACCTGTGCCTAAAATATATATATATGCCGAAGCATGGGGGCATCCTCCCGCAAAAAAGTTATGCCGTGTACACACAGTCAGACTTTTCTATGCCGTGTACACATGGTCAGACTTTTCCACGGGAAAGCCTCCGTAGGAATGTCAACCGTATGTATGCGGTATTAGGAGCAAAATCGCTCCTCCGCCCCTAATGCCCCCATGCTTCGGCATAAATGCTCTTTTTTTAACTGTGGTGGTGAAATCCCCTCCTACAGCACTCGAGTCACCGCTTTATATATCGTGGGAGCAAACGCTGTTGCTGTCAAGATAAATAAGTCCGCGCAACAGCTGAATGGCGTACCTGAAAACAGTAAAGTAAATTACATACCTGAAAAGCAAGCATGAAAAAACATAACAACAATAAAACTTTGCAGAATTTAATACAGTAAAAAAGAGCAGAACAATAGAGAGAGAATAGAGAGGGAGAGAACAATAAAACGACAACTATTTATTTTTTTTGGTGTTTTTTGTATTTTTTTTTTTTTACACTTTTTTTTGTAACTGTTCAACTTTTCGGTTCCAGGTTTGGGTCTCTCAAAATGCGATGGCATCTTGGGAGACCCTGTGTACGTGTGCCTAGCCTGTGAAATGTTTTACCCTACGCTAATACTTCACTTGTGTGTGGAAGCGTTCAAAAAATTCACCAATACAAAACCAGGATCGTCAGGACATTGGGGACAAAAATAACGGGTGTCACGCCTTAATCCGCGCTTGCTACAGACACGGCATTTTCTTTGGGGGGCTCGTTGGGTAGGGGTACTCTCGAGGGAATACGAAAAATGCCTCTAATGCAGTCGGCTTAGTGCATTTGATAGGGGATGGTGAGGTGCAGAACCGCCTGGATACAGGAGTTCTGTGACGATCTCTTCCTGGAATTCAAGGAAGGTTCCAATCTGTCCTAAAGTTTTGTATAAGACTTAAAGCGGAGCTCCACCCAGGAAAACAACATTTTCCTATGTTGTTTAAAAAAATTAAATAAAAAAAACCTGAAAAAAAAAAAATACTCACCCGAAATATGTTTCCCATAGTGTGAATGGGGCGCGCTGCTTTCTGGGAACCTCTCAGAGAGCAGCGCGCCCATTCACAAGCCAGGGAGACTCACACAGGCGCAGTAGAAAATGGGCAGTGAAGCCGTACGGCTTCACTGCCCCATAGTGTGAATGGCGGCGCGGGACCCGGAGCGATCGCGGGACCGGCATCGGGGGGCCCATCAGCGCGGGCAAGTAGGACAAGGTAAGTGTCCTTATTTAAAGTCAGCAGCTACACTGTTAGTAGCTGCTGACTTTAAAAAAAAAAAAAAATTGTGTCTGGAGCTCCGCTTAAAGCATTCAGTAAAGTCAATTGAAATAAATATAGAGACACTTTTTTGTACCAGCATCTCGTCTTACGGGCAATATGATACGGCGCCATCAACTGGTCGTTGAGGTCCACCCCTCCCATATTTTGATTATATTCGTGGACACAGAGGGGTTTCTCCACAACACCAGTCGCCGTACGAATTTGTACTGTCGTGTCTGCCAGAAGGGTGGTAAGAACGAAAACATTCTTATTGTCCCGCCACTTCACAGCGAGCAAATTATTACACCTGCAGCAGGCTCTCGCCCCCAGCCTAATACGGGCATCTACAAGCCGCTGGGGAAAGCCCCGGCGATTAGGTCGCACGGTGCCACATGCTCCAATCTGACGATCAAACAAGTGACTAGAAAGTGGCACGCTGCTGTAATAATTGTCCACATACAAGTGGTACCCCTTTCCGAATAAGGGTGACACCAAGTCCTACACGATCTTCCCAGCACTCCCCATGTAATCTGGGCATCCTTCCGGCTCTACCTCACTATTTTTGCCCTCATAAACCCTAAAGCTCCATGTGTAGCCTGTTGCCCTGTCACAGAGCTTATAGAGCTTGACCCCGTATCTGGCACGCTTGCTGGGAAGGAACTGCTTGAAAGACAAGCGGCCAGAAAATTTAATCATGGACTCATCAACGCAGACAACTTGCTGGGGATTAAACAAGGCTGCAAAACGTTTGTTGAAATGGTTAATGAGGGTCTCCAAGTGGACGACAAAGTGCATTGTCACTGAAATGCAAGAACCGCAGGATCGCCTCGTATCGATTCATGGCCATGTGAGCAGAGAATATGGGTATATTGTGAATTGGCTCTGTGGACCAATACATCCGCAACTGAGGAAATTGGTGTATGCCCATATTGAGGGTAAGGCCCAGAAAGGTCTTAAATTCAAAAAACCTCAAGAGGTTTCCATTCTTTGGCAAGAAGGGTCTGGGGATTAGCGGCGATGTAGGTACCAGCATATAAATTAGTCTGGTCCACAATATATCTCTAGAGATCTTCCGTGAAATACAGCGAATAAAAATCAAGTGGCATAAAATTCGCTGTATCCACCTGAATACTGGGTTGGCCAGTGAATGGGGGAAGTACGGGTGCTGCAGAAGTGGTGGGGACCCAATCAGGATAGGCAAATTCTGCAGGAAGGGCACTATGGGCATGACGGGCCTGTCTTTGTCTTTTTCTTGGTGGCAGCGGGACACTACTTGTGCTTGCCACCTCGCCAGCTTGAACTGCACCTATGGGACTCGCCACGTCACCACGTGATACTGCAGTGCTGGATGAACGACCAGGGTGTACTAGGCCGCTGGTGCTTGCCAATCCACCAGAAGGAATAGCGGCGCTAGTACTTCTCTGCCCCATACAAGGGTCCTGCGGTTCTTGCTGCTCAACAACATCAGAACGGGGTGAGGTTACGCCTGGCCTTAGCAGGGACCACAACTTGGTCGTCAGAGCTATCTTACATGGAGCCGCTGTCGTAAATAAGATTATATTCTGAGCCAGAATCTGACAGATGCGTGACCTCCTCTTCACTATCTGACATGCTCAGGATCCTAAAGGCCTCTTCACCAGTGTACATTCGCTTTGCCGATCTGGGCTCTAAATTTAGTTGTACACTGGTGATGATTCACAGGTAAAAAAAGCACCTGACTATAGAAAAGCAAATGTAGAAAACGCTTAAAAAAAAACTGTTAGCGATCGCAGGGATCAGGCCTGTCTCTGCGAACACTGCAGCTATGTGTGTTGTGTTTTTGAAGTGACAGTGATCGATCGATACTGCACTTGGGTGGGTTGGGCTGGGCTGATTCCGCTAACAATGCGTTTTTTGGGTAGCCTAAACTGCAGGGTACGCTAGTATAGATCAGATCAGGTATCGATCCGTTCAGATACTATACCACTAAGGCCGCGTACACACAATCAGACCGGTCCAATGAAATTGGTTTTAAGACTAGGGATGAGCTTCGCGTTCGATGCGAACACATGTTCGCATCGAACATTGCCTGTTCGAACGTTCGTCGAAAACGAACAAAACGGGTCGTTCGCGCCAAATTCAAATGACACGCAACGGCCCATAATTCACTGCGGCGTTGCGCGCTGATGATTGGCCAAGCATGCACCATGACCCTGCATGCTTGGCCAATCACAGCGCCCAAAAAACGAAGAGACCTAATTGGCCAAAGCCTGGGTGCTTTGGCCAATTAGGGCTCAGGGCTTTAGCACACGCCCCACACTATAAAAGGCCGCCTCCCGGGCGGCCTCGTGTAGTGTGTTCCGGCTTGCTTTGCAGAGAAGTCAGACAGACAGTCAGTTAGATAGAGAGAGATAGATAGAGACACAGGGCCAGATTCAGGTAGAGTTAGGCTGGAGTATCAGTGATACTCCAGCCTAACTGTCACTTTAAGCCGGCGTTTCTGTTTTCTGTAACCAGAAAACAAGAAACGACGGGTTGGAGTTCCGATGCGATCAGCGCAATTGAATTTCGCCATCGCATCGCAACTTTAATTAAAAAATGGCGCCGGGGGCGTTCCCGCTGATTTACGCTGAAAAAATATGTTAATCAGCGGGAATCGGCAATTCACGATCGTATTCGGGCGCGACGCAGTGACTTTCCGACGTTTCCGTAAGCGATACGCGGCGTAAAGATAAAGCAGCCCCCTAGTGGAGTATCCTATGTTAAGTATAGCCGTCGTCATCGCGTCGCAAAAAGAAAAATTTGCGTCGCTTACGTAAAACGTCCATGAATGGGGATTTGACGTCATTGACGTTCACTGACAGAATTTGAAGCATGCGCACTGGCATGCATTGACAGTCGACGCATGCGCAGTACGTTCGCCGCGGGATCGCGCTTATTTTAAATAAAACTCGCCCAATTTGAATTCCGCCGGCTCATTTGCGATACGCTGCCGCAACTTTAGGAGCAAGTGCTTCATGAATAACAGCTCCTAAAATTTTGCCAGCGTAACGTAAATGAGAAACGTTACTCCAGAGCAAAGATGCTCCTATCTACCTGAATCTGGCCCACAGTGTCTTTTCAGATAGATAAATAGATCAGGGAGGCTAGTAGTCAGTGTAGTTAAGTTTGTAGAGAATATATTGACATCCCTAGGAGTTGTCAATATATTTATAAACTGTATAGCTTAGCTAGATCTGCTATTCGAATCTGTCAGGCAGGAGATTGTGCTTGATGCAGTGCTCTAACGTGTTGTATTGCCTGCATTAGGGTTTACCTTAAACATAGTACTCCGTGTTAGTCAACGTGTGCTAGTTAATTGCACATAGACGCATTACCTGTTACTGCATGTGTGCTATTTATTTGCACAGAAAGGCAGTTGCTGTTAATGCAAGTGGGCTATTGAATTGCACAGAAACGCAGTCGCTCTGACTGTGCGTGTGCTGTTTAATACCACCTGAGCGCATTTGGTGTCACTGCACGTGTGCTGTTACATACCACCTGAGCGCAGTTAGTGTCACTGTAGTGTGCTGTTACATACCACCTGAGCGCATTTGGTGTCACTGCACGTGTGCTGTTACATATCACCTGAGCGCATTTGGTGTCACTGCACGTGTGCTGTTACATATCACCTGAGCGCATTTGGTGTCACTGCATGTGTGCTGTTACATATCACCTGAGCGCATTTGGTATCACTGCACGTGTGCTGTTACATACCACCTGAGCGCATTTGGTGTCACTGTACGTGTGCTGTTACATACCACCTGAGCGCATTTGGTGTCACTGTACGTGTGCTGTTACATACCACCTGAACGCATTTGGTGTCACTGCACGTGTGCTGTTACATATCACCTGAGCGCATTTGGTGTCACTGCTCTGTTACATACCACCTGAGCATTTGGTGTCGTGTGCTGTTACATACCACCTGAGCGCAGTTAGTGTCACTGTACATGTGCTGTTACATACCACCTGAGCGCATTTGGTGTCACTGCACGTGTGCTGTAACATACCACCTGAGCGCAGTTGTTGTCACTGCACTTGTGCTGTTACATACCACCTGAGCGCATTTGGTGTCACTGCACGTGTGCTGTTACATACCACCTGAGCGCAGTTGTTGTCACTGCACTTGTGCTGTTACATAGCACCTGAACAATATGTCTGGAAGGACAACAAAGAGAGGCAGAGAGTCATGAGGGCAAGCAGGCTCTGCATCTAGAGGTAACGCTGGTGGTGGATGTGGTGCATTCTCTTCAGCACGTGGCCGTTGCCGCTCGTCCTTCTTTTCGGGAGCTGGCCGTGTTGAGCCTCAACATGCTGAGAAATTAGTAGAGTGGATGACCAAGCCGTCCTCATCCTCCTCATCCTCTCTCACACAGACTGATCTAAGTTTGTCTGGCAAAGCAGCTGCCAAGGCGTCCTCTTCCCTCTGCACAATGGCTTCACACAATACTTCCCTAGTCCCACCATGTCCTCCTGAGGAGTCCCCCGAACTGTTTCAACACAGTGTTGGGTACATGCTGCAGGAAGATGCACAGCGTTTTGAAGACTCCGATGACGGAACACAGATAGAGGAAGGCATTGATGTGAGCCCAGGGAGAGGGGGTGGCCGAGAGGGACAGCAATCTGGGAGTGATGTTCCCCCAGCTGGAGCATACTGCCAGGTTTTTGACAGTGATGATGAGGAGGGAGGGGATGATGAGGTCACTGACTCTACATGGGTGCCTGATAGGAGAGAGGAGGAGGAAGAGGAGGAGGAGGACGAGGCACAGGCACATCTCCAAAGAGGCAGGATGCCCTCCAGGGGTCAGCTTAAGAAAACATCAACTGAATTACAGCGCACATCTACGGCGCTTGTGCATGGCGCTGCTGTGTCTGACCGGTACAGCAAAAGTTCTTTGGTGTGGGCCTTTTTTGAAACATGTCCACAAGATCGCACCTTTGCTATTTGCAACATATGTCGCAAACGTATCTCGCGTGGCCAAAACATCAACCGCCTGGGTACCACATGCTTGTCCAGACATATGTCGACCTGCCATGCAGCTCGTTGGCAAGCACACCAGAAAGACCCACACCAAAGACAAAAGCGTACCCCCCCTTGCCCTTCTGGGACCTCCAACCCCACTAGACCCCCAGTGCTCTCTGAAGCCTGCAGTGAAGGTGTAGAAATAGGTGTGTCACAAGCTAGTAGTAGCGGGCAATCTACTGATAGTACCAGGCAGAAAGAAGTACAATCCCAGCCATCCACATGCCCAGCAGTTGAATGCTAGCTTAGCGAAATTGCTAGCACTTCAACGGCTACCTTTTCAGTTGGTGGATTCTGCCCCCTTCCGTGAGTTTGTGCAATGTGCAGTACCTCAGTGGCAAGTACCAAAACGCCACTTTTTCTCACGGAAGGCGATTCCGGCTCTCTACCGGCATGTGGAAGGCAATGTCCATGCCTCGCTGGACAGGGCGGTCAGTGGTAAGGTGCATCTTACCGCTGACTCAAGGTCCAGCAGGCATGGACAGGGACGTTACCTGTCTTTTACGGCCCATTGGGTGACTCTGCTGGCAGCTGGGAAGGACGCAGGGCAAGGTACAGTAGTTTTGGAGGTTGTTCCGCCACCACGCCTCCAAAACACTACTACTGCTTGTGACACACCTCTCTCCTCCACCCCCTCCTCTTTTTCTTCCTCTGTGGCCTCTTCCTGTGCTGATGTTTCCTCAGAACCAGCCGTGCTCCGTAGGCGTACAAGAGGCTACGCAGGAATGCAGGCCAAGAGATGCCATGCGGTGCTAGAGCTGGTGTGCTTGGGAGACAGGAGCCACACTGGGGAAGAGGTTCTTTCAGCTCTGCAGGGGCAGGCTCAGAGGTGGTTGACGCCACGCCAGCTGAAGCCTGGAATGGTGGTCAGCGATAATGGCACCAACCTCCTCTCTGCCCTGCGACAGGGAAAACTCCCTACAGTGTCCTGTCTTGTCCGCTGCCCACGAACTGCTGGTAGTCGCATCTCTTGGGCAGTTTTGCGCATGTCCTGAATCCCCAGTGAACCATGTTTTCAGTGCATGTGCAGGGGTACAAGATCCTGCAGGAACGAGGAAAAAGCCTGCCCAAGAGTCTAAGCTGGCCAGGAAGTCAGGTGCCTCACAGGTGGCATACGCACGGCTCGGTCAAGGTGCATCAGGATGAACTCCTGGCCAAGAAACTGGGTCCAGTTCGATAGCCAATCTACCGCACTGCCCTGAAAGTCAGCACAACGTGCCATGGTGCATTTCGATGAGGATGCGACAGTGCGTGAGTCATGTCACAGTGGATGCAATGCCAAGTGGCCAGGAAAGTGTGTGCTTTTCGGAGGTCTATAATGACTGCTCGGCTTGACTGACTCCAAAGGGAAAACAAATGTGAACTGCCCAAGAACCGCCTAATTTGTGACATGCCCACCAGATGGAACTCAACGTTGGCCATGCTGCAGCGGACTGCACACGCAGCAGCGGACCATCAATGAGTACCTGTGCCAATATGGCAGCAGAACTGGGTCAGGGCAGCTAGGTTTTTTTTCACCACGCCAGTGGACTTTGATCAGGGATGCATGCACTGTCCTGTCACCATTTGAGGAGGCCACGAGGATGGTGAGCAGTGACAGTGCATGCATCAGTGAGACTGTCCCTCTTATTCACATGTTGGAGCACACGCTACGTGGAATAATGGACAGGGCCCTTGAGGACAGAAGCACACAGAGGGAGGAAGAGGAGGACTTCCTTACCTCTCAAGGCCCCCTTTACCCAGACAGTGGTCCTGCTTGCCCACCTAGCACACAGGAAGAGGATGAGGAGGAGGAGGAGGAGGAGGAGGATTGTATCAGCAGCATGGAGGTGGAGCCTAACACTCAGCAGCAGCAGTCTTCAAGGGATCATTTACAGTCCCAAGGAGCACGTGGAGTTTTACGTGGCTGGGATGAGGTGCCTGTGGATCCTGTCATCCTCAGTGACCCAGAGGACTGTGCCCCGAATGCCTCTGCAAACCTACGCTGCATGGCCTCCCTGATCCTCCAAAGCCTGCGTAAGGATCCTCGTGTACGTGCTATTAAGGAGAGGGATCATTACTGGCTGGCGACTCTCCTTGATCCACGTTACAAGAGTAAGGTTGCGGACCTTATGTTGCCATCGCAGAGGGAGCAGAAGATGAAACTTCTGCGGGAGGCCTTGCAGAAGGGTCTGTGCAATGCGTTCCCAGAACCGGGGGGATTACGCAATTGAGCTACTGGCTTGCCCTGCATCCAGTGTTTCAGTCTTTCAGAACGGACATTCAGTGCTGCTGGAGGCTTTGTCACTGATCACAGGGTGCGCCTCTCCACCAGCTCTGTTGATCGACTGACCTTCATCAAAATGAATCAGGCTTGGATCAACACCAGCTACCAAGCACCTGATGCTGATATTAATGAATAATATATTTTTTGTTGAAATGTCGGATCCCTTTTAGACTGCTGATGCTGAGTGACTGTCCTCTTATGCTGCTGATGGAATATCCTTCTTCTCCTCACTTTTCTTGCTGATAGCTAGTAAGAAATGTTGTGTTTCTGGGCTCCGCCACCAGTGCCTAAGGCACAATTTTTCAGCCCCTGTTTAACAGGGGCGCCTAATAACAATTTTTGTTGCAATACTTTGCACGTGGCTCCTTGTTGCGCTCCAATTGCAGTTATTGAGAGGGGTTGCAAGTGTTGTGTTGTGCCCAAGGCACAATTTTCCAGCCCCTGTTTAACAGGGACGCTTAATAACAATTTTTGATGCAATAATTTGCACGTGGCTCCTTGTTGCGCTCCAATTGGAGTTATTGGAAGGGGTTGCAAGTGTTGTGTTGTGCCCAATGCACAATTTTTCTGCCCCTGTCTAACAGGGGCGCCTAATAACAATTTTTGATGCAATAATTTGTACGTGGCTCCTTTTTGCGCTCCAATTGGAGTTATTGGGAGGGGTTGCAAGTGTTGTGTTGTGCCCAAGGCACAATTTTCCAGCCCCTGTTTAACAGGGGCGCTTATTAACAATTTTTGATGCAATAATTTGCACGTGGCTCCTTGTTGCGCTCCAATTGGAGTTATTGGGAGGGGTTGCAGGTGTTGTGTTGTGCCCAATGCACAATTTTTCTGCCCCTGTTTAACAGGGGCTCCTAATAACAATTTTTGATGCAATAATTTGTACGTGGCTCCTTGTTGCGCTCCAATTGGAGTTATTGGGAGGGGTTGCAAGTGTTGTGTTGTGCCCAAGGCACAATTTTTCAGCCCCTGTTTAACAGGGGCGCCTAATAACAATTTTTGATGCAATAATTTGCACGTGGCTCCTTGTTGTGCTCCAATTGGAGTTATTGGGAGGGGTTGCAAGTGGTGTGTTGTGCCCAAGGCACAATTTTCCAGCCCCTGTTTAACAGGGGCGCCTAATAACAATTTTTGATGCAATAATTTGCACGTGGCTCCTTGTTGCGCTCCAATTGGAGTTATTGGGAGGGGTTGCAAGTGTTGTGTTGTGCCCAATGCACAATTTTTCAGCCCCTGTTTAACAGGGGCGCCTAATAACAATTTTTGATGCAATAATTTGCACGTGGCTCCTTTTTGCGCTCCAATTGGAGTTATTGGGAGGGGTTGCAAGTGTTGTGTTGTGCCCAAGGCACAATTTTCCAGCCCCTGTTTAACAGGGGCGCTTATTAACAATTTTTGATGCAATAATTTGCACGTGGCTCCTTGTTGCGCTCCAATTGCAGTTATTGAGAGGGGTTGCAAGTGTTGTGTTGTGCCCAAGGCACAATTTTCCAGCCCCTGTTTAACAGGGGCGCTTAATAACAATTTTTGATGCAATAATTTGCACGTGGCTCCTTGTTGCGCTCCAATTGGAGTTATTGGAAGGGGTTGCAAGTGTTGTGTTGTGCCCAAGGCACAATTTTTCAGCCCCTGTTTAACAGGGGCGCCTAATAACAATTTTTGATGCAATAATTTGTACGTGGCTCCTTTTTGCGCTCCAATTGGAGTTATTGGGAGGGGTTGCAAGTGTTGTGTTGTGCCCAATGCACAATTTTCCAGCCCCTGTTTAACAGGGGCGCTTATTAACAATTTTTGATGCAATAATTTGCACGTGGCTTTTTGTTGCGCTCCAATTGGAGTTATTGAGAGGGGTTGCAAGTGTTGTGTTGTGCCCAATGCACAATTTTTCTGCCCCTGTTTAACAGGGGCTCCTAATAACAATTTTTGATGCAATAATTTGTACGTGGCTCCTTGTTGCGCTCCAATTGGAGTTATTGGGAGGGGGTTGCAAGTGTTGTGTTGTGCCCAAGGCACAATTTTTCAGCCCCTGTTTAACAGGGGCGCCTAATAACAATTTTTGATGCAATAATTTGCACGTGGCTCCTTGTTGTGCTCCAATTGGAGTTATTGGGAGGGGTTGCAAGTGGTGTGTTGTGCCCAAGGCACAATTTTCCAGCCCCTGTTTAACAGGGGCGCCTAATAACAATTTTTGATGCAATAATTTGCACGTGGCTCCTTTTTGCGCTCCAATTGGAGTTATTGGGAGGGGTTGCAAGTGTTGTGTTGTGCCCAAGGCACAATTTTCCAGCCCCTGTTTAACAGGGGCGCTTATTAACAATTTTTGATGCAATAATTTGCACGTGGCTCCTTGTTGCGCTCCAATTGCAGTTATTGAGAGGGGTTGCAAGTGTTGTGTTGTGCCCAAGGCACAATTTTCCAGCCCCTGTTTAACAGGGGCGCTTAATAACAATTTTTGATGCAATACTTTGCACGTGGCTCCTTGTTGCGCTCCAATTGGAGTTATTGGAAGGGGTTGCAAGTGTTGTGTTGTGCCCAAGGCACAATTTTTCAGCCCCTGTTTAACAGGGGCGCCTAATAACAATTTTTGATGCAATAATTTGTACGTGGCTCCTTTTTGCGCTCCAATTGGAGTTATTGGGAGGGGTTGCAAGTGGTGTGTTGTGCCCAAGGCACAATTTTCCAGCCCCTGTTTAACAGGGGCGCTTAATAACAATTTTTGATGCAATAATTTGCACGTGGCTCCTTGTTGCGCTCCAATTGGAGTTATTGGAAGGGGTTGCAAGTGTTGTGTTGTATATCAAGAAGAGCAGTGCAGCGCAAACCTAGATTACATAATAATAAAGATAAATATGCTCATAATAGTGAAAAAATAAACACATAAATGATTAATAGCAGTGTGAAAGCAAATAAAAGAAAGTCCAAATTTGCAATGTGCAAACAACTTGGAAGAAAAAATCCTGTGATCAAGAAATTCAAAGTGTCTTCACCAAGTGACTGGAAAACCAATATTTCAAATGTGATCCCTTCACCAGTAAAGATGGGTACTCTCACCTCACACAAAGACCTTTGTTTTACCAAAGGTCTAATAGGCATAGATCAATGGTAGGAAATCCAGATGGCTCAAAGATGTATACTTTTTGGCTGAAGGACCCGGAGATAAGCAAGTATCCTCAGTGGCACCAACGGACCAGTATGCAAAGAAAAAAGGCCAAATCTAAGAGCTTCCATATAAAACCAGGTCTCTTTAATGCGTAAAAACATGTGCAGGATACTCACATTTGGGTAGAAAATACAGGCATGTAACAAATTGCCTTCAATTGACTTCAATGGGGTTCGAAATGTTTGCGCGAACCCGCGGTCTGTTCGAACTTTCTGGTGCGAACCGAACCCAGGGGTGTTCGGCTCATCCCTACTCCTGACTTTCATCCTTCCTTCCTTCCTTCCTTCCTTCCTTCCTTCCTGTCATCATATAAATATTCTTTTTTTCTTTAATTCTTTTGTTTTTTACAAATACACATTTATTACGCAGCAAAAGATTTCCGGACCATGATACGCAGCTTGCTTTGCAGCCGTCTTTGTCCGAATGAAACTTCCTCCCAAGCGAGGGGGGCGGAGTCACTGCTGTGATGACAGGCGGCTTCTTTCTGCAAAAACAATGAGGTTAGTGATGTAATAAGTAAGACTAGAGCTCCACCTGCTGGCTGGGGAGAGAGCAGCATAATATTTATATACATTATTTCTTATTTACCTAGATAAAAAAATAATAATAGAAAAAGATTTTTAAATGTTTATTTTTGAATTTCCTGACCATATTAAAATAAAAGAAAAAAAAGAAAGAAAGAAAGAAAATACCTAAACCTAAAAGTTTTTCATTTCGAAAATCTTCTCCAGCATTAGGCTATTAAGTTTCAAGAGGCGGGCATTAGCTCTGAGGGGGGAGGGGCCTTGCTCCAACCAACACGATGACCTTATGTTTGTTGTGTGTTGAATTTGGGGGCCCCGCAGAGAGAATAGGGTTATAAGAGCCATTGAGTACTGCACTGTGGGGGAAAATTCCAGTGCCTGGAAAAGTATTCATACCCCTTGAAATTCCCCACATTTTCTTATGTTACAACCAAAAAACATAAATGTATTTTATTGGGATTTTATGTGAGAGACACAACACAAAGTGTCACATTATTGTGAAGTGTAAGGAAAATGATACAAAAAAATATGTGAAAAGTGGGAGGGGCATTTGTTTAGCACCGTAAAAAAAATGTGGCTTTGTCAGTAAATTTTAATGATTTTTGCCAGTGAAAAAATTGCATCTTTTGTAAATTTTGACGTCCTTTCAGTAAATTGCACTTTTGGAGTGCAGTAAATCCCGCCCCCAGTCACAGAGCGGTACACTGCAGGATATACAATTGTGGCAACGGGTGCGTCACTCTCCCTGTGTCCTCTTGGGAGGGGGGGGGGGTGCTGCTCCCCATTCGGGGGGGGGGGGGGGGGGGGGGGAGAACGGGTAAACGCCTTGTGCAGTACAGTGACCAAGGCCTTGTATTGCTTCTTTATCCTCCTGGACCCCACACTGGAATGCCGCATCCGTGTGCAAAGCATTGTGGCCTATTTACAGAGTGGCCTAATTCAATTGACCAGTGGCGGCTGGTACCGTTTTTTTGGGGGGCAGCAAACAATTCACCCCCTGCAATGCAATGCCACCCGGTCTGTTGCGGATGGCCGAGTGGCGGGGGTCCCGGCGGCACCCGACATTGCCGGGGACCCCGCCTCACAGGTGGCAGGGGCGACTTCTCTCCGGGCTGCTTGGTTCCCCTGCGTGCCTCTACTGTCGGTCAATCCGATCGGATCTCCTTAAGGCCAGTCGGGTAATGGGTCTCATGATCCGCTTCCTGATTGGCCGGGAGGAGATTCAGTGTTACAATAGTGAATATTCATTCACTACTGTAACACAACTAAACTTGGGGAGCACTGCTTTGTGCCCCGAGACCACCCTTTTTATGAAGCCTATTAGAGCCACTGGCTCCAATCACATGCTTCAAAAAAACACCCCACCACATTGGAATCCATGTTCCGGCGCCCTGCACGTCGATCAGGGGGCAGGACTCTTGGATAGGGGGGAGGTGGCGCCCGTGGGCCCCTAGTCACCAAGCCGCCACTGCAGTGGAGGACAGGTAGTATAACTTGTGCCACAGCATGTGACTTCCCCCAGCTGCTGCTTCTGCGGATAAAGGGGGCGGGGCTACGTGTTCCTGTGTGATGCAATTTTGCAGCCCATTTATTTAAATGACATGCGGATCACACCGGATCGCACAAAATGCACTGCACCATGGCACGGCAGTACTACACAATCTGTGGCAGGCAAGGGCACTGTGTTTGTGATCTGAATTTGGGGTGCCGATATAAATGAATTGGCACCCACAGATGCAGTGTGCTTCGCAGTGTGCGGGAAACAGGCACAGAATGCGATTTTCCCGCACTGCGTTCTAACAGGACGCTGCGCCTGGTGACCTCTGACTTCTCCCAGGTAGCTCCCTGCCTCTCTATGTTCACCCCCCCGCTGTACTGCATCACACGCCACCGACAAATTGCGCTGGGGTTCCTCTCAGAATGAATGGCACCGCAACGCACCAACGCTTTGCAACGTGTGAGATGGCGAAACGCGACAGTGTGAATGAGCGTCCGGAATTACTGTATATCTCCTCCCTAGAGCTGCTTCCCACCCACATTTCTAATTAGAGGGCAGAAAGTCCGGAAACCCAGAAAACACGGCGAAGGGTTCATCTGGATCACCTCCCATGTAACAATGTATCACAGCCGATGTAAGAATCTGCACCTCACCCACCAACTCCAATGTAACCCTTTCCTACATTTCTCTCCCCAATGCTTCTATCTCTGTGCTAATACTGCCCTCTAGTGGTGGGGAAATATTGCTACAGCCAAAACTTATCAGTACATTATTATCCCCAGCAATGCTACAGGGTCACCCCATTATAAGGGGTTCCCACCATCCCTGTGCTGAGTTCCTGGTTCTGTACACCCACTGTGCCCATTATGAGGGGTTCCCCCCCATTCCCTGTGCTGAGTTCCCGGGTCTGTACACCCGCTGTGCCCATTATGAGAGGTTCTCACCATCCCTGTGCCGAGTTCCCGGGTCTGTACACCCGCTGTGCCCATTATGAGGGGTTCCCAAAATCCATGTGCCGAGTTACTCTGTAATTAGAGATCACGGCTATAACAGAGCAATAGGGAAACAGACATTAGTGTCCGTAGAGGCCCTGAGGGTTGCACAAAAAATGCCAAAGGGCTGCATGCTGCCCCCTGGCTGTGGGATCGGCCCCTGGCTGCAGGCTGGCCCCTGGCTGTGGGATGGGCTCCTGGCTGCGGGTTGGGCCCCTAGCTGCAGGATGGGACCCTGGTTGCAGATTGGGACCCTGGTTGTGGGATGGGCCCCTGGCTGTGGATTGGGCCCCTGGCTGCAGAATGGGCCCCTGGCTGTGGATTGGGCCCCTGGCTACAGGTTGGGCCCCTTGCTGCAGGTTTGGCCCCTGGCTGTGGATTGGGCCCCTGGCTGTGGGATGGGCCCCTGGCTGCGGGATGGGCCCCTGGCTGTGCAATGAGCCCCTGGCTGTAGGTTGGGCCCCTGGCTGCGGGATGAGCCCCTGGCTGCGGGATGGGCCCCTGGCTGTGGTTTGGGCCCCAGGTTGCTGCAGCTCCTATAAGATCTCAATGATCAGGTTTGGATCTCGGATCGCGTCGGTTTTATCATTTCTGAGGAATTTTCCGGCACATTTTCATCCTTCGCCTTTCACAAAAATATTTAAAGAGAAAACACAACAATGCAGATCCCCCCTCCCACTTGTGGACGGACGGATCCGCGCCGATGTGCGATAGACCCACCGGGTTCCTCTGTTGCGGTCGGACTTCACCAATAGAAGAGTTTTGGCCGCCGTTGCCGGGAAGGACCACCAAGACAGACGACTGAACTTCCCTCCCCGGCACAATCAATGCCAACGATTTCCATGTGTGATCGGGAATGAATCTCTCGCCGTCTCCTCTGTGCGGTGTCCCTGGCTATCCTCTCCGCGGGAGTCCAGCGGGCGAGGAGGCAAGGAAGTGGTCCTTGACTGGTGAGCCGGATAAATTCTCGTATTCCAAACAAACCACAGATGCCGGCAGAGGCGGGATGACGTTACTTGAGGCCTCGGCCGCCTCCTTTGTAATAATATCTCTTCTCCTCTCTGGCCCCATACAGGCAACCTGACCCGGGTCCCCATACAGGCAACCTGACCCGGGGACCTATACAGGCAACCTGACCAGGGGCCCCATACAGGCAACCTGACCCGGGTCCCCATACAGGCAACCTGACCCGGGGACCTATACAGGCAACCTGACCAGGGGCCCCATACAGGCAACCTGACCAAGGGACCCATACAGGCAACCTGACCCGGGGACCTATACAGGCAACCTGACCAGGGGCCCCATACAGGCAACCTGACCCGGGTCCCTATACAGGCAACCTGACCCAGGGACCTATACAGGCAACCTGACCCGGGGACCTATACAGGCAACCTGACCCGGGGCCCCATACAGGCAACCTGACCCGGGGCCCCATACAGGCAACCTGACCCGGGTCCCCATACAGGCAACCTGACCCGGGGACCTATACAGGCAACCTGACCCGGGGACCTATACAGGCAACCTGACCCGGGACCTATGCAGGCAACCTGACCCGGGGCCCCATACAGACAACCTGACCCGGGGCCCCATACAGGCAACCTGACCCGGGCCCCATACAGGCAACCTGACCCGGGGACCCATACAGACAACCTGACCCGTGTTCCCATACAGACAACCTGACCAGGGTCCCCATACAGACAACCTGACCCGGGTTCCCATACAGACAACCTGACCCTGGTCCCCATACGAGCAACCTGACCCAGGGACCCATACAGGCAACTTGACCCAGGTCCCCCCTACAGGCAACCTGACCAGGGTCCCCATACAGACAACCTGACCCGGGTTCCCATACAGACAACCTGACCCTGGTCCCCATACGAGCAACCTGACCCAGGGACCCATACAGGCAACCTGACCCAGGTCCCCCCTACAGGCAACCTGACCAGGGTCCCCATACAGACAACCTGACCCGGGTTCCCATACAGACAACCTGACCCTGGTCCCCATACGAGCAACCTGACCCAGGGACCTATACAGGCAACCTGACCCAGGTCCCCCCTACAGGCAACCTGACCAGGGTCCCCATACAGACAGCCTGACCCGGGTCCCCATACAGGCAACCTCCCCGCCCACATCCAATTCACCCTTTTGACTGGGCCCTCCTGCTGACCCGGGCTCCGTACAGGAGGACTGGTGGTATCCCCTTATCCATGGGCATGAGAATGGGAGGTTGGGGCGATATTTAGGGCCAACTCCACCCCCCAGGACTGGTGACACTTCGTCATGGGGGGGGGGGGGGGCAATATTTGGGGCCCTTTCCGGTGACACCTCGTCATGGGGGGGGGGGGGGGGGGATTTCACTTTGCATTCTTCTGCAGAATTATAGAGAATTTCTGGGTCTTGTGTTCCGTCCCGTACAAGATAAAATCCCCAGACGTGGCGGCGGGCCAGAAAACCAATCCATAGAGCGGGAGGAGGAAGCGGCGAATGAAGAATGCGGTTGGATGTGTGAGACCAGAGATTAAGACACGCCCCCCCCCCCTTTTGTGTTCATTACCCCCCCGGAGCTCAGGAAGCAGCTAAAATATCACCGGCAGGTAAGACGAGGATTTCACACCCTCTTATGATGAAATTTGTGGTTAAGCTCCTGGAAAGTCATCCATCGAGGGAGGAAATCCTGAAGAGCGACTCCGACAAGGAGGAGGAGGACCTTCCCCCCAACTGCTCTCCCTTCCAGGAATCCATCGCCCCTGTGATTAAAGTGGAACTCCAGGGAAAAACAGCTAAATACACAGATACAATATACACACAGGGCCGCCTTCAGGGGGGTACAGGCAGTACACCTGTAAGGGACCCAAGTGGCAACTCCCCCCCCTTTTTTTTCTTTATAATTATTTATACATTTTTACTTTTTTTTTTTTCTTTAGCATCTTTAGCAAAATTTGCGGCTGCAGCACCCCCCCTTTCTTAATTCGTGGCACCCCCCTTTTCTTAATTCACGCCCCCCCGCTTCTCAATTAGCGGCGGCACCCCTGCTTCTCAATTTGAGGCGGCAGCATACCCCCTCCCCTGGTTCTCTGCTCCAGGGGGCCCATGCCTGAAGCTGTGTAAGGGGCCCCATAATTCCTGATGGTGGCCCTGTGTACATGTAAAGGATTTGTATTTCTGTCCATCCAGTCCTCAGATTTAAACAGCTCTGCCACACAGGATATTTTTACAGGTTCCCTTCACTAAGATAGTAAGGAGGTGTTAGAACCGCCTTTCAGGTTTTATTGCCGACAATTCCGTTTTTTTTAGAAAGATTCTTTCTCTTTTTGTATGTTTGGCTCTTTAATTAGGCTAATTAGGCGGTCGCCTAAGGCCTCACACTCACAGGGGCCTCGTGGCTGGCTAACTTACCCAATGCATTACACCAGTCTTGATGATGTTCCCTGTCATTGGGAAACAGCAATCAGTGACATGTTACTCGTAGACTCGCCCCCTAACAGTTAGAATCGCTCCCTAGAACACACGTAACCACTGCCTCGACCCCTACAGGTTAACCCCTTCACTGCCAGTCACATTTTTACAGTAATCAGAGCATTTTTATAGCACTGATCGCTGTAAAAATGACAATGGTCCCAAAATAGTGTCAAAAGTGTCTGATGTGTCCGCCATAATGTCGCAGTCACAATAAAAATCGCAGATCGTCGCCATTACTAGTAAAAAAAAAATATTAATAAAAATGCCATAAAACTATCCCCCTATTTTGTAGACGCTATAACTTTTGTGCAAACCAATCGATAAAAGCTTTTTGCGATTTTTTTTTTTTTTTTACCTAAACTAAGGGAAAACTTTTTTTATATTTTTGGGGGATATTTATTATCGCAAAAAGTAAAAAAAAAATGTGTTTTTTTTTTCAAAATTGTTGCACTAAATACCACAAACATAAAGCTCTATTTGTGGGGGAAAAAGGACACCAATTTTGTTTGGCAGCCACGTCGAACGTCCGCGCAATTGTCTGTTAAAGCGATGCAGTGCCGAATCGCAAAAAATGGCTAGGTCCTTTGCCTGCATAATGGTCCGGGGCTTAAGTGGTTAAGCCCCAGTGCCAAATCGCAAAAAGTGCTCAGGTCAGGAAGGGGGCTAAAATCTTCTGGGGGTGAAGTGGTTAATTCCCACACATTATGGAGTCATAGAAGAATATCTGCTTCGGGTTTGTGCCGCCTCAGAAAATCCCTCCATCAGACAACGTTCCTGGGTGACTCCACGTCCTTCCTTATCTGACAATTCTACCAATAAATCTGTGATGAACATTTCCCTATAATATAATATATTGCGATCAATAACTGGATCTTATCTCCGGCCGTTATACACGTCACCCGTCTATTATCAGATGTCAGGGTCATCACCCAACCCCCACCATGGATCTGCCATTAGACGCTCATTATACGTATATAACGGCCTCCACCCATAATCCGGGGAGAGAGATGGTTAACGCATTTCACACTTGTTTTAGTGCTAATCTAAGATAACCATCTAACCGATGCACCTGTTCTTCTAGCACAGGTAAACCATCCGGGTGTGGGCAATCAATCAGATAACAAATACTCTCCAATCAGGTTATCAAAGAGAAATCTATTTAACGAGTATACAAAGAATATCTCTAATAAAAAAGAAATACAAAAAATTATTTTTTTATTTTGTTTTTAGATATTCTTTGTGTATTTTTGTATACTTTTTAATTAGATTTGGTTCTGTTTGATAACCTGATTAGAGACTATTCACCATCTGATTGATTGCCCACACCTGGGTGGTTTACTTGCGCTGAACTCCGACCTAGTCCTCCCCTTCCCTCCCCTTCCTCCCTCCCTCCCCCCTTCCCCTTCCTCCCCTCCCCTTCCCTCCCCCTTCCTCCACCCCCTCCCCTTCCCTCCCCCTTCCTCCCCTTCCCTGCCCTTCCCTCCACTTCCCTTCCCTCCACTCCACTCCACTTCCCTCCCCTTCCCTCTTCTTCCTCCCCTTCTCTCTCCTTTCCTCTTCCTTTAACCCCTTCCTCTTCTTCCCTCCCCTTCCCCCCTTCCTCCCTCCCCTCCCTTTCCTCCCTCCCCCCCTCCCCTTCCCTCCCCTCCTCTTCTGCCCCTTCCCTTCCTCCACTTCCCTCCACTCCACGTCCCTCCCCTTCCTCCACTTCCCTCCCCTTTCATCCACTCCTTTCCTTTCTCTCCCCCCCTCCCCCTTCCTCTCCTTCCCTTCCCCCCTTCCTCTCCTTCCCTCTACTTCAATCCCCTTCCATTCTCCCCTCTTCACTCCCCTTTCCTCCCCTTCCCTCACCTTGCCTCCCCTCCACTTCCCCCCCCTTCCCTTCCCTTCCATTCTCTCCCCTTCACTTCCCTTCCTCCCCTTCCTTCTCCTTCCTCCCATTCCCTCTCCTTCCTCCCCTTCCCTCTCTTCTTCCACCCCTTCCCTTTCCTCCCCTTCCCTCCCCTTCCCTCCCCTTCCACCCTTCCTCTCCTTCCCTCTACTTCCCTCCCCTTCCATTCTCCACTCTTCACTCCGCATGTGCCGCGCTATATAAGTTCTCATTCATTCATTCATTCATTCATTCGTTCACTCCCCTTTCCTCCCCTTCCCTCCCCTTCCCTCACCTTGCCTCCCCTCCACTTCCCTTCTCTTCCTTTCCATTCTCTCCCCTTCCCTCTCCTTCCTCCCCCTTCCCTCTCTTCTTCCACCCCTTCCCTTTCCTCCCCTTCCCTCCCCTTTCCTACCCTCCCCTTCCCTCTCCTTCCCTCTTCTTCCCTCCCCTTCCCCCCTTCTTCTCTTTCCCTCTACTTCCCTCCCCTTCCATTCTCCCCTCTTCACTCCCCTTTCCTCACATTGCCACCCCTCCACTTCTCTCCCCTTCACTTCCCTTCCCTCTCCTTCCTCCCCTTTCCTCTTCTTCCACCCCTTCCCTCTCCTTCCCCCCCTCCCTTCCCTTTCCTTCCCTTCTCTCTCCTTTCCTCCCCTTCCTTCTCCTCCACTTACCTTCCCTTCCCTTCTCTTCCCTTCACTTCCCTTTTCTCCCCTTCCTCCCATTCCCTCTCCTTCCCTCCCCTTTCCCTCTCATTCCTTCCCCTTCTCTCCCCTTCCCTCTCCTTCCTTCCCCTTTCCTCCCCTCCTCTTCCCTCCCCTTCCTCCCCTTCCCTCCCTCCCCTTCCTTCCCTTCCCTCCCCTCCCTTCCTCTTCCCTTTCTCCCCTACCCTTCCCATAACATTTGGCTACCCGCTGGAGTGCGCACGTGTGACGCCGCCATATATACGTTCCAACACTTTTACAAATGCTAAATTCTCTCTGAAAGCAAATACTAAAACGTTCACAAATTCCTTTCAGCTAAATTCTCTCCACCTATATTCTTCGCCACATTCGGCTACTCCTCACATTTGTAAAAGTGTTGGAATGCATATGGCAGCGCATGCTCACTCCAGCGGGCAGCCAAATGGGTCGCCATATGTGACGAAACATAGACTCTAGAGATGAGCTCGGGCCAGGAAGCCGACAATGCACCCGGCCAATCACAGGCAGGGAGACATTTCCCGGTCCTCAGCTGCACAGATCAGGAAATGTCTCAGTGTCTGTGATTGACCGGGTGCAGTGTCGGCTTCCTGGCGGGATCGGGCAGGTGGGATTTCGAACACGTCTGACCCCGTCTCTACTTGACACCTCCAGCAGAAGGTGGAGGATAAGGTAAGTGTATTTTTCACTTCTCTCCTCTCACTTCACCCCCAATACCGGACACTTTTACACCCTTCCTTCCCCCCAATACCGTGCACTTCCCCCCCTATACTGGGCACTCCCCCCCCCCCCTTCTTTCCCCCAATACCGGGCACTTCCCCCCCCTTCCTTCCCCCCAATATCGGGCACTCCCCCCCCCTAATTCCAGACACTTTCACCCCCTTCCTTCCCCCCCAATACCGGGCACTTTCACCCCCCCCCCCCCCTAATACCGGGCACTTCCCCCTCTCTGCCCCCCAATACCGGGCACTTTCACCTCCTTCCTGCCCCCCAAAACCTGGGGAATTTCCCCTTCCTTCTGCCCAATACTGGGCACTTTCCCTCCTTCCTTCCCCCCCAATTCCGGACACTCTAACCCCCTTCCTTCCTCCCAATACCAGATACTTTCACCCCCTTCCTTCCCCTCCAATACCGGACACTCCCCCCCCCCTTCCTGCTCCCCCAATACCGGGCACTTTCATTGGCAGAAGGTGGAGGATAAGGTAAGTGTATTTTTCACTTCTCTACTAATGTTTGATATAATTTTTCTCCTCATTTCACCCCCCAATCTCAGCGGAGGGGGAAGGGGGAGGGGTCTATAGAATAAGTGGATCTTGTATTCTGATTCCTGAAATTCTATAATCTGTAACATTTTAACATTTATCTAAATATTTACATCTCGGGCCCTCCAGATTCCGCTCATTCCGAGTGTTCTCTACAGGTTACTCAATAATGGATTCTGTACGTTTCTCCCTCCCAGGAAGTGACTGACTCCCCGACCTTGGTCCTTATTATTGTCACGAGTGCGTCACGAGTGTCGGGTTCAAGTTTAGGTTCAACAGAAAACCTGTTTTTGCAGAAGCTGTTTTTTCTCTCTTTTTTTGTGTTCATAAATTGTTTAATCCCCCCCAATACCAGGCATTTTCTCCTCCTTCCTTCCCCCCAAATACCAGGCATTTTCCCCTCCTTCCTTCCCACCAAATACCGAACACTTCCCCCCTTTCCTTCCCCCCCAATAACGAGCACTTTTCCCCTCTTCCTTCCCCCCAATACCGGCACTTTCACCCCCTTTCCCCCCCCCCCCAATACCGGGCACTTCCACCCCCATCCTTTCCCCCCAATACCGGACACTTTCACCCCCTTCCTTTCCCCCCCCCAATACCGGGCATTTTCCCGTCCTTCCTTCCCCCTCAATACCGGACACTTCCCCCCTTTCCTTCCCCCCCAATACTGAGCACTTTCCCCCTCTTCCTTCCCCCCCCCCAATACCGGACACTTTCACCCCCTTCCCCCCAATACCGGGCACTTTCACCCCCTTCCTTCCCCCCCAATACCGGGCACTTCCCCCCCCTTCCTTCCCCCAATACCGGGCACTTTCTCCCCTTCCTTGCCCCAATACCGGACACTTTCCCCCCTTCCTTCCCCCAAATACCGGGCACTTCCCCCTTCCTTGCCCCCCAATACCGGGCACTTTCCCCCCTTGCTTCCCCCCTAATACCGGGTACTTTCCCCCCTTCCTTCCCCCCCAATACCAGGCACTTTCCCCCCTTCCTTCCCCCCAATACCAGACACGTTCACCCCCTTCCTTTCCCCCCAATACCGGACACTTACACCCCCTTCCTTCCCCCCCAATACCGGGCACTTCCCCCCTTCCATCCCCTCAATACCGGGCACTTTCCCCCCTTCTTTCCCCCCCAATACCGGGCACTTCCCCCCTTCCTTGTCCCCCATTACTGGACACTTTCACCCCCATCCTTCCCCCCAATACCGACACTTTAACCCCCTTCCTTCCCCCCAATAACGGACACTTTTATCCCCTTCCTTACCCCCCGATACCGGCACTCCCCCCCCCCCTTTCTGCCCCCCCCAATACCGAGCAATACTGGGAAAAAAAAATACTGAAAATTTTGGAAAACATTTTTTCCTGACGCATTCATGGCAGCACACACTGGGTTGTGACTCCGCCCCCACAACCTAACAGGATTGGTTAGCTATAAATCTGAGTGGGAGACACCCGGCATCATTCTCTTTTCTTATCCTCACCTGAACAGGACTGAAACGGACGTACAGCTTGCCTCCTACCGCTATCGCCCCAGCAGGTTCAGCCTCTCCTGTTTGGAAGTCCCCCTGTACAGTCTCTAATAGAGCTCTATGGGGGGAACCCCGCTCTGGTGGTCTCGGGGGTCAAAATCCCGGCAAATACCTGGCATCCTACAAGCTCTAAATGAGCTTAGATTCGGCAGTGGCTCCCCTTACCTTTTTCATTTTGAAACACTTTCTTGTCTGTCCAGCCTGCTTCTGTCATTTCTCTGGATTCCCCTTCCTTCTGGTACTTTTAGGTTTGCTGGAGCCCGCAGGCTGCTGGGCCTTGTTGTTCCTCGCTCCGAGCGCCCCCCCCCCTGGCCGCTCTGCGCATGCGCGCAGTGGAGAAATGACGTCAGGGGCCTCCTTGCCCTCATCCAAGATGGCGCGGGGTCGTGTGCGGCGCTACTGCGCATGCGCGATTGCGTCATCAACGCCGCGACGGCGGCGCCAGCTTTAAATGGAAAACTTTTCCCTTTTCTTCCCGAGGTTGCTGCTCTGCTCCAACTTCTCTGGATTATTTGCCCCAGGTAAGCTTTGTTCCTCTCTCTAGAATGGCTGTTCCCTTCTCCTTGTCTAAGCCTTATTCCTTTTTCTTTTTGCCTTCCTCCAGCTGCTACTTCTGTTACTTCTCTGCTTTATGGAGACCACTGCCAACAAACAAGGTAGGTGGGCCATCAATAGAGGTAAGTAGGGAAGAGAAAAAAGAGAGCCGGCCACTAAACACTGCCTTCTTTCGCAGTCCTACCAGGCCCAGCGATGCAAGTCCACGGCACAGGGAGAGATCCAGACATTCATCTAGGAGATCCCGCAGAAGTCGGTCAAGAACCTCCTCCCGCTACCGCCGATCTAGGCGCAGCCGATCACGCCACAGCCGATCTCGCCACAGCAGGTCTCACCGGAGACGTTCCCCATCAGTGCACCGCGAACGTTACCATACCCGTCCTGCGGCTAATGCCTGCTGGGTGTGTGGTGCCATTGCAATGCCAGGAAAATTATCATGTCGCACCTGCTTCAATGAAGCAGTTGGAGAAAGGGAGGTGGATGCCAGGACAGCGACAAGTCTTGCCAGAGAACCGGTACGAGATTCAAACTGGACCATGACCCCTCTGACCGGCGGTGACCCCACCCCAGGCACCTCATCGGCTTTCAACCCCTATGCCCATCGCCCCATAATGGAATGGGCCCAGACACATCTATCGGACCTACGAGCAGTTTACGTCCCAGCGGTTCAAAACACGCTAGCCGACTTCCTGAGCAGGGAACTTCGATCGAACAACGAATGGTCCCTGAACCTCCGGGAGTTCTCTATGCTGACGGAGACCTGGGGGATTCCGGAGATCGACCTGGCAGCAACACCAGCCAATGCCAAGTGCCCGAGATTTCTGTCCAGAGTACCCTTTCCGACAGCGGAGGGGACAGATTGCCTTCTCCACCCATGGGACTTCAACCTGGGATACGCCTTTCCTCCGACTCCCTTGATAGCAAGATTTCTATGCCGACTCCGGAGATCGTCAGCCACAGTAATAGCGGTAATACCATTCTGGCCAAGGAGGCCTTGGTTCACAACTCTACTACAGCTCAATACTTGTCCTCCTATCCATCTACCAGCGTCACCGGACCTCCTACTCCAGGGCCAATCCCTCCATCCGGCCCCCAACAGGCTCCACTTGACAGCCTGGAGGTTGAAAGGGCTAGATTTAGGGAACAGGGATGCTCCCAGGCAGTCATAGCAACCTTAATGCAAGCCAGGAAGGTTTCTACAAATACGGTTTACACAAGAATTTGGGAAAAGTTTACCCACTTGGCGCAACTTAGAGGCTGGAATCACATCTCGCCAGACCCTTACCAGGTTCTAGAGTTCCTACAGACGGGTGTCGACAAAGGCCTGAGCTCAAGCACCCTAAGGGTACAGATCTCCGCTCTATCTGCAAAGACTGGCACTAGATGGGCCCTGCACCCTCTGATTACCCAATTAATGCAGGCCTGTGTGAAGATCAGACCTCCAAGAAGACCATCCTTTCTGGCCTGGGATCTTTCGGTGGTTCTAGAAGCACTATCCAATCCACCTTTCTTCCCACTCAGCTCAATCTCCTTATGGAACCTGACCCTGAAGTTATCCTTCCTCATCGCTATAGCTTCAGCTAGGAGAGTGTCGGAGTTGCAAGCTCTCATGTTTAAGGAGCCATATTTAGTTTTTCTACCAGACAGGGTGGTATTGAGGCCTTCTGACCGTTTCCTCCCCAAGGTTACCTCGGCTTTTCACTACAGCCAAGATATCATCTTGCCATGCCTTACTAACGAGGAAGGGGAACCTCATTCTTTGGACATTAGGTCTACAATTTCCAGCTACCTGTCGGCTACCACCCATCTTTGCTCATCAGACGCCCTACTGATTATCCCTCACGGAGCCAGACGAGGCCAGGCGGCCACTTCCCGGACCATCGCCTCTTGGCTAGTCAGAGCTATAGAAAAGGCATACTCTATTCAACAGCTGAAGGTCCCGGAAGGCATCAGAACGCATTCAACCAGGGCAGTGGCGACCTCTTGGGCAGCATATTGCGGGGTCTCTTCAGAAACCATCTGCAGGGCAGCGACCTGGTCCTCCAGGCATACCTTCATCTCCCACTACAGAGTGGACGCAGCTCTTTTGGCTACAGCTGAATTTGGCACATCTATCTTCAGGGCCAATTCTTCTGCTCTCTAGAAAATAAATACTTTGCATTGAACCCTCCCGACTGGCGAGTTATATCCCAGTGTGTGCTGCCATGAATGCGTCAGAAAAATGGAAAATTGTATACTCACCTTTCCGTAATTTTCCTTTCCTGACGCATCTTCATGGCAGCACACAACTGCCCTCCCTACTGTTCAATGATGATATATACGGAGAATGACGCCGGGTGTCTCCCACTCAGATTTATAGCTAACCAATCCTGTCAGGTTGTGGGGGCGGAGTCACAACCCAGTGTGTGCTGCCATGAAGATGCGTCAGGAAAGGAAAATTACGGAAAGGTGAGTATACAATTTTCCATTTTTTCATAATTCTTTATGGAATTCAGCAAACAGGTATTTTTTTTTCCTTCGCTGATAAGTGCTACTCATGGGAACCAATAGGCAGCACATATAGGTGACACTGATGAAGAGGCACTGATGGGCACTGATTGGCAGCCCTGGTGGGCACTCATAGGTGGCACTGAGGGGCACTCATAGGTGGCACTGAGGGGCACTGATAAGGTGGCACTGATGAGCACTGATAAGTGGTACTGATAGGCAGCACTGATAGGCGACACTGATGAGGAGGCACTGAAGGGCACTGGTTGGCAGCCGTTATAGGCACTGATTAGCAGCACTGATGGCCACTGATAGGCAGTACTGAGGGGCACTGATAAGGTGGCACTTATAGGCGGCACTGATAAGTGTTACTGATAGGTGACACTGACGAGGAGGTACTGAAGGGCACTGGTTGACAGCCCTGATGGGCACTGATAGGCGGTAATGAGGGGCACTGATAAGTGCTATTGATAGGCAGCACTGATAGGAGGTACTGATGTGCACTGATTGGCAGCCCTGACGAGCACTGATCGACAGCACTGGTGGGCACCAATAGGTAGCACTGGTGGGCACTGTTGGGACTGCACTGATAATCAGTATAGATGTTCCTTTTCACAGAAGCCAATTATCGTTTTTCCTCTCCACATGCTGACAGTGTGAGGAAAGGAGGGCCGATAAACGGCTTTCTCTTTATTTCTCTGCCATTGGACACAGAGCGATCACATGGTAAAGGGCCGCTGTGATTGGAAGAACTCAGTGATCACAGAGTGCGCCACCTGCCCACCCAAACTTCCGCTCATCTGATTCCTACCCCCCTCCGGTGTCACAATTGGCACCTTTCGGGGTGGGGGGGGGGGGGGGGGGACGACAGGATAACTGTTTTTGACAGGTACCCTTTCCCACTTCGAGGAGCCTCAGCTGTGGGTATTGACATCATGGGGCTCCCTCCTAGCCGGGCCAGTTGGAGAGAGGAGCAGAGCCTCGCGCATGCGCAGTAGGGTTCCCTTACCGCAATGGTGGTTGCAGCACCTGACAGCTGATGGAAACATGAGCGGGTATCCCAGGCTCCCCACCCCTAACAAAGTTTATTGTTCCCAATAATAGCCCTAAAAGTCCACCTAGACTGTTATCTGAGCCAGACTTAGGGTTGCCACCTGTCCGTTTTTGACCCGGACAGTACGGGTTTAGGAGGCTGTGCCCGGGTTTCCCTCTGCCTCATACCCGGACACCATTTCTAGCTGACAGGGGGTATCATGGGGCCTCCTTTTACAAGCCCCAGCACACAGGGGGACCCGGACAGCAGGGGGATCAGAGCAGCGGGAGGGGGAGGCAATTACAGAGCAAATAAAACATAAGGGAGAGAGAGGCAACAGGCAGCTGCTGGTACGGAAGTTTTTAATAAAACAGATGCTTAAAAACAATGCACTCACTCTCCGGTTAGAGCTGTAGGCATGTCACAGTTGTGAAGTCGGCTGTCCCATTCTCCCCTCTGATCCACGCTGCTTTACTGAATCGCTGGAGGAAGTCAAGGATCAGAGGCTGAGAGTTAAAGGGGTAATTCCCCCAAAAACCTTTTTTTAACATTGACTGAGGCTCGTTATGTCAAGGGGAATCGGGTGTTTTTTTATTAGAAACAAAGCAATACTTAACGTTTTACAGATGCATCGTCTCCGTCGCTTCCGGGTATGATCGTCTGGTCTGGGCGTGCCTATTTGATTGACAGGCTTCCGACGGTCGCATACATCGCGTCACGAGTAGCCGAAAGAAGCCGAGCGACGGTGCGGCTCTATACTGCGCCTGCGCACCGTCGTTCGGCTACTTTCGGAAAATCGTGACGCGATGTATGCGACCTCGGAAGCCTGTCAATCAAATAGGCACGCCTATAGTCGGAGCCCATACCCGGAAGCGTCGGAGACGATGCATCTCTAAAACGGTAAGTACTGCTTCATTTCTAAAAAAAAAAAACCTGATTCCCCTTGACATAACGAGCCTGAATAAATGTTAAAAAAAAGGTTTTTGGGGGAACTACCCCTTTAAAGCGGATGGTTCATCCAAAAAGCAAATATTAAAAGCCAGCAGCAACAAATACTGCAGCTGCTGACTTTTAATATTAGGACACTTACCTGTCCTGGAGTCCAGCGGCGTCCGCAGCAGAGGATGAGCGATCGCTCGTCACCCTGCTGCTCCCCCCTCCATCCACGGCGAGGGAACCAGGAAGTGAAGCGCTCCGGCTTCACTGCCCGGTTCCCTACGGCGCATGCGCGAGTCGCGCTGCGCACGCGATTGGCTCCCGCTGTGTGCTGGGAGCTGAGAGTTCCCAGCACGCAACGGGAAAAGCCCGTCTTTTGCCCGAGACTGCGGGCCGGAAGTGGGTGCGGATACCTGTCTTTAGACAGGTATCTGCACCCCCCTCCCCCCTGCAAGGTGTCAAATGTGACACCGGAGGGGGGAGGGTTCCGATCAGCGGATCTTCACTTTAGGGTGGAGATCCGCTTTAACATGAATTTCCCGCGCTCTGTTTCCTCCAGCGATTCAGTGATAACAACAGCGTGAATCGGAGGGGAAAATGGGACAGCCGACTTCACAGACTGACATGCCTACAGCTCTGACATGAAGAGTGAGTAGATTGTTTTAAAGCATTTATTTTATTAAAAACTTCCGTACCAGCAGCTGCCTGTCACCTCTCTCTCTCCCTTTTTGACTCCTCTGTGTTTGCCCCATCTCTACTGTAATTGCACCCTCCTCCTCTGTATTTGCCCCCCCTCATTGGAATTCCCCCCCTCCTTTGTATTTGCACCCCCTCCTCTGTAATTGCACCCCCTCCTCTGTAATTGCACCCCCACGCCCACTGCTCCACACCCCCTGCTGTCCAGGCTCCCCTGTGTGCTGGGGCCCCGTGATACCCCCTGTCGGCTGCCATGGTGGTATTGGAGGATTTGTGCTGGTAGGGGAAGTAGATTTGTAATAAATCGCACCGCGGTTGGGGTGCCATGCCGTGCGCCGCTAAAGTGTTCGGGTTTGGCGTGAAGAAAAGGTGGCAACCCTAGAGCCAGTGGAAGGATGAAAAGAAATGCTGTGTGCCTGGCTGTGCTCTGACCTGTGCCTGGCTGTGCTGTGAATGGGAGAAATGGGGCCCCAGTCCCCTTAGTCCGTGTTCTGCAATAATATCACCCTATAGAGTTTTATTTACATTATTTTGTCTCTGCAGAAGTTCAGATCTCAGGAAATGTGAGACAGCGGCTCAGAAACACTCCAGGAAAGGTCAACATTTGCAGATTTATTGAACCCGATCGTTTGGCAGGCGAAGCGGCTCCCGTCTATGTGTTTCAAAGGCACAGTCCACCTTTATGGCCACGTTTCATGCTACGCCCACATTTAGTCTGCACCCCCAAAACCCCCCCCTTCACAGAATCTGGGGGGTCCTCTCTCTGCACCCCCAAGACCCTGGGTGACAAGTGGTAAAAGTTTGCAATATTTAATTAGAAATGTTATTCTGCACAGGGCAGCCATCAAAAATTTTGGGGCCACTTACCACAGCTTTAGGCAGGGCCCCCCTGAAGCAGAGAACCGGGGGGGATTCGTAAAAAAAAGAAAAAAAAAGCAAGTGTAATCTCTTCTCGGGGGGACCACCGGGCCCCTTACAGGTGTAATGCAAAAAAAAAAAAACAGGAGGGGAGCCGACCGGGCCTGTAAGGGGCCCTGGGGACCATTGGACCCCTTACAGGTGTAATGCAAAAAAAAAAAAACAGGAGGGGAGCCGACCGGGCCTGTAAGGGGCCCTGGGGACCATTGGGTCCCTTACAGGTGTAATGCAAAAAAAAGGAGGGGGCAGGGCTGGTGCAAGGATCTTTGACACCCTAGGCGAAACCTAATTTTGCCGCATCCCCCCCCCCCCCCGTGCGTGCGCTGCGCCCCTGACTTCACTTTATTCTGCCCTTGCAACACATGTAACCTATCTGACCCCCCTTACCTAACACATACACTGACCCCCCTTGCCTGACACATACACTGACCCCCCTTACCTGACACATACACTGACCCCCCTTGCCTGACACATACACTGACCCCCCTTACCTGACACATACACTGTCCCCCCTTACCTGACACATACACTGTCCCCCCTTACCTGACACATACACTGTCCCCCCCTTACCTGACACATACACTGACCCCCTCCCTTACCTGACACATACACTGACCCCCCTTACCTGACACATACACTGACCCCCCCTTACCTGACACATACACTGACCCCCCTTACCTGACACATACACTGACCCCCCTTACCTGACACATACACTGACCCCCCCTACCTGACACATACACTGACCCCCCCTTACCTGACACATACACTGACCCCCCCTTACCTGACACATACACTGACCCCCCTTACCTGACACATACACTGACCCCCCCCTTACCTGACACATACACTGTACCCCCTTACCTGACACATACACTGACCCTCCCTTACCTGACACATACACTGACCCTCCCTTACCTGACACATACACTGACCCTTCCTTACCTGACACATACACTGACCCCCCTTACCTGACCCCCCTTACCTGACACATACACTGACCCCCCTTACCTGACACATACACTGACCCCTCTTACCTGACACATACACTGACCCTCCCTTACCTGACACATACACTGACCCCCCCTTACCTGACACATACACTGACCCCCCTTACCTGACACATACACTGACCCCCCCTTACCTGACACATACACTGACCCCTCTTACCTGACACATACACTGACCCCCCTTACCTGACACATACACTGACCCCCCTTACCCTGACCCCTACACTGACCCACCCCCCTTACCCTGACCCCTACACTAACCCCCTTACCTGACACATACACTGACCCCCCTAACCTGACACATACACTGACCCCCCTTACCTGACCCCTACACTGACCCCCCTTACCTGACACATACACTGACCCCCCATACCTGAGCCCTACACTGACCCCCCATACCTGACACATACACTGACCCCCCATACCTGAAACATACACTGACCCCCCTTACCTGACACATACACTGACCCCCTTACCTGACCCCTACACTGACGCCCCTTACCTGACACATACACTGACCCCCCTTACCTGACACATACACTGACCCCCCTTACCTGACCCCTACACTGACCCACCTTACCTGACACATACACTGACCCCCCCATACCTGACACATACACTGACCGACCCCCTTCCTTACCTGACACATACACTGACCCCCCTTACCTAACACATACACTGACCCCCCTTACCTGACCCCTACACTGACCCCCCCTTACCTGACACATACACTGACCCCTACACTGTCCCCCTTACCTGACACATACACTGACCCCCTTACCTGACACATACACTGACCCCCCTTACTTGACCCCTACACTGACCCCCCTTACCTGACACATACACTGACCCCTACAACTGACCCCCCTTACCTGACACCCATACACTGACCCCCCTTACCTGACACATACACTGACCCCCCTTACCTGACCCCTACACTGACCCACCCTTACCTGACCCCTACACTGACCCCCCTTACCTGACACATACACTGACCCCCCTTACCTGACCACTGACCCCTACACTGACCCCCCTTACCTGACACATACACTGACCCCCCTTACCTGACACATACACTGACCCCCCTTACCTGACACATACACTGACCCCCCTTACCTGACACATACACTGACCCCCCTTACCTGACACATACACTGACCCCCCTTACCTGACCCCTACACTGACCCCCCTTACCTGACCCCTACACTGACCCCCCCCTACCTGACAAATACACTGTCCCCCCTTACCTGACACATACACTGGACTTCTGACACTACACTGACCCCCATACCTGACACATACACTGACCCCTACACTGACCCCCCTTACCTGACCCCTACACTGACCCCCCTTACCTGACCCCTACACTGACCCCCCTTACCTGACCCCTACACTGACCCCCCTTACCTGACACATACACTGACCCCCCTTACCTGACCCCTACACTGACCCCCCTTACCTGACACATACACTGGACCTCCTACACTGACCCCCCAACCTGACACATACACTGACCCCCCCTTACCTGACCCCTACACTGACCCCCCTTACCTGACACATACACTGACCCCCCTTACCTGACAAATACACTGTCCCCCCTTACCTGACACATACACTGGACTCCTACACTGACCCCCCATACCCGACACACTGACCCCCCTTACCTGACCCCTACACTGACCCCCCTTACCTGACCTCTACACTGACCCCCCTTACCCTGACCCCTACACTGACCCCGCTTACCTGACACATACACTGACCCCCCTTACCTGACACATACACTGACCCCCCTTACCTGACCCCTACACTGACCCCCCTTACCTGACCCCCTACACTGACCCCCCATACCTGACCCCTACACTGACCCCCCATACCTGAAACATACACTGACCCCCCTTACCTGACACATACACTGACCCCCTTACCTGACCCCTACACTGACGCCCCTTACCTGACCCCTACACTGACGCCCCTTACCTGACCCCTACACTGACCCCCCTTACCTGACCCCTACACTGACCCCCCATACCTGACCCCTACACTGACCCACCTTACCTGACACATACACTGACCCCCCCATACCTGACCCCTACACTGACCCCCCTTACCTAACACATACACTGACCCACCTTACCTGACCCCTACACTGACCCACCTTACCTGACCCCTACACTGACCCCCCTTACCTGACACATACACTGACCCCTACACTGTCCTTCCTTACCTGACACATACACTGACCCCCTTACCTGACACATACACTGACCCCCCTTACTTGACCCCTACACTGACCCCCCCTTACCTGACACATACACTGACCCCCCTTACCTGACCCCTACACTGACCCCCCCTTACCTGACACATACACTGACCCCCCTTACCTGACACATACACTGACCCCCCTTACCTGACCCCTACACTGACCCCCCTTACCTGACACATACACTGCCCCCCCTTACCTGACCCCTACACTGACCTCCCCTTACCTGACCCCTACACTGACCTCCCTTACCTGACCCCTACACGGACCCCCCTTACCTGACACATACACTGACCCCCCTTACCTGACAAATACATACACTGTCCCCCCTTACCTGACACATACACTGGACTCCTACACTGACCCCCCATACCTGACACATACACTGACCCCCCTTACCTGACCCCTACACTGACCCCCCTTACCTGACCCCTACACTGACCCCCCTTACCTGACACATACACTGACCCCCCTTACCTGACACATACACTGGACTCCTACACTGACCCCCCCTTACCTGACCCCTACACTGACCCCCCTTACCTGACACATACACTGACCCCCCTTACCTGACACATACACTGACCCCCCTTACCTGACCCCTACACTGACCCCCCTTACCTGACCCCTACACTGACCCCCCTTACCTGACACATACACTGTCCCCCCTTACCTGACACATACACTGTCCCCCCTTACCTGACACATACACTGACCCACCTTACTGAAGATAACAAAGGAACTACTCACACACACCCCTAATTACAAATGTCTGATACAGATCAGTCTCTGTTGCTGCCATTTGCCTTCTGAATGGTATAAAATTGCAATATTGCATTCTAAATACTCGGGGAGAGTAATTTGTTATATGTATGTAGTCCAGTCCCCACCCCCTCCTCCATCCATCCATATGGTCTGACTACACACAGTATTTATCAATCAGCGGCAGCTGCAAAAACAGCGACTTCTCCTCTCCCCCTACCTCCCCAGAGACTCCTCCGCCCCCACCGATCACTGGGGTTGCTCCTTCCCATCACCCGCACCAGGTACACAGCACTAACTGAGAGCCGGAGGAGAGCAGAGCGGCCACATCCCCCTGTCACATGGCACACGGGACACGGAGGAAGCGCAGGAGCTGTGATGGGTTCAGGGCTGATCGCAGGGGGGATATCGGGCGATGTCCGATGCCGTACGATGTGTGCTCAGCATGGAGGAGGGAGGAGACTGTCCCTGACGAGCCGCGCTCCGTGATGCTGGCGGCACTGCTTGACATGTTAGGGCGGAGGGCGCTGGTGGATTGTGTGCAACAGTGCAAGCTCTGTGGAGGACAGTGCGGCACTGGGCTGGAGTGCAATAACCAGCGGCCGGGCGCTCCTAGGCGGTCGCCTAATCCGCCTAGTGGTAGCTCCGGCCCTGGGAGGGGGGGGGGCAGCCGGGCATGTAAGGGGCCCTGGGGACCACCGGGCCCCTTACAGGTGTAATGCAAAAAAAAAAAAGGGGAGGGGGGCCCTTACTGGTGTAATGCCTGTACCCTCCTGATGGCGGTCCCGATTCTGCAGTAAACTTCCATCCAACCCGTGTTTCCCTGAAAGGCTGGAATAAAGACCTAGGCCGAGATTCAGAAAGCTTTTACAGCGGCGTATCTCCAGATATGCCACCGTAATTTCAAATCTGCGCCGTCGCATCTTTACGGCAATTCAGAAAGGCAGTTACGCCTGAATTTTTCCAAGATATGACCAACGTAAGTCTCTTACGCCGTCGTATCTTGGATGCATATTTACGCTGGCAGCTAGGGCGCTTCCGTATATTTACGCGTTGAATATGCAAGTGAGCTAGAAACGCCGGTTCACGAATGTACTTGTGCCCGGCGCATTGATATACGTTGTTTACGTAAGGCGTACGACCGGCGTAAAGTTACCCCTGCTATATGAGGCGCAGCCAATGTTAGGTATGGACGTCGGAACAGCCGTCGAATTTCACGTCGTTTGCGTCGTTTACGTAAGTCGTACGTGAATGGGGCTGGGAGTAAGTTACGTTCACGTCGTATGCAGTGTTTGACGTATCTTAGGCAATCTATCCGACGTGAATTTTTTGAGCATGCGCACTGGTATACGTCCACGAATGGCGAATGGGGTCGCGGCTCATTTCAATACAACACGCCCACTGCCTTGATAATTTAAATTACGCGGGCTTACGCCGGCCAATATGCGCTACGCCGCCGTAACTTAGGGCGCCTCTCTAAGTTACGGCGGCGTAGCGCATATGAGATGCGTTACGCCCGCCTAAAAATACGCCAGTCTTTCTGAATCTGGGCCAAAGTCATGATAAAAAAAAAAATCTCTTTTTTTTTTAACTTTTTACTTTGAATATCTGCAATAAAGTATCCATTGTGTATATCAGATCTCTCTGCAACATTGTATCCATTGTGTATATCAGTCCCCTCTGTAGTGTCGGATTGGTTGCACTGTCGGTGGGGAGGAGTCTCCATACACTTTGTACCCGGTGTAGAGAGACGTCTCCCTCATAATACTTCCTCCTCTGGTCGAATGTTCTTAAGGCAATTTCCTCTTAGGATTAACCGTTAGGAAATGTTACAATCGTCCCACGAATGGCAACAAATACAAACTGACACTTGAGACATATGAGGAGCTCCATGGATATTATTATCTGAGACTTTCTTATTATGAGGCCCCGGATTGGACCTATTTCTGTATCACAGAAGTCTCTCTATTTAGCGCAGATATTGGCGTTATTTCTTACCAGTGACGCGCCGAGCTTCTGCAAAGTGTCCCTGAGTTTGGGTTTCACTCTCTTCCCGCCATCGGTGTTCCCAGGGCCGTATTTCATGTTAATTGGACCCTGGGGAAAAAAAAATCTTGGGGCCCCCGCACCCCCCCCCCCCCCATGCAATTTTGCTCTCCACCTGCTCTGAGACATACAATAAATATCAGCTAGACTTAGAATCAGTTTACTGTATCAGATCAGGCAGTGATTGCGATTGGTTGCCAGAGGTTACGGCACATCATTCACTGAAGAGGGACATGCTATACATATGAATGATGCCTTTATTTACATATGAATGACGCCTTTATTTACATATGAATGACGCCTTTATTTACATATGAATGACACCTTTATTTTCATATGAATGACGCCTTTATTTTCATATGAATGACACTGGCCTCAGCTATTAACATATCAATACCCCCGTTATTTATATATGAATGACGGTTATTTACATATAAACACGGGGTCTGCAGGTGAGTCATCTGAACACAACAATAGGGCAGAGCTGGGCAGCATTAGTAGCAGCACTTCACACTGAGATATCAGGACACAGCACAGGACTAAAACTTCAAGGGACAAGAGAATTTAAACTGGGATAGTCGGCAAATATGAGGCATCTGCTTTGGGCCCCACAACAATGACAGGGCCCAGTGCAGCTGCCCTTTTTGCCATGCCTTAAAGACGGCCCTGGGTGTTCTGTCAGTAGGAGGACTCCATCCTGGAGGACATTTCATGGCTGTTGTTTTAGGGCTTTTTTTTCTGGATGTCTCCTCCTTGGTGACCTCCCTGCCTCACATTACATCCCCGAAGGCAGGAACATCCCCATCCTGCCGGGGGCCGGGAACATCCCCATCCTGCCAGAGCCGGGAACATCCCCATCCTGCCAGAGCCGGGAACATCCCCAACCTGCCGGAGCCGGAAACATCCCCATCCTGCCGGACCCGAGAACATCCTCATCCTGCCGGAGCCGGGAACATCCCCATCCTGCCGGAGCCGGGAACATCCCCATCCTGCCAGAGCCGGGAACATCCCCAACCTGCCAGAGCCGGGAACATCCCCTCCTGCCGGAGCCATGAACATCCCAAACCTGCCAGAGCCAGGAACATCCCCAACCTGCCGGAGCCGGGAACATCCCCAACCTACCGGAGTCGGGAACATCCTCATCCTGCCGGAGCCGGGAACATCCCCAACCTGCCGAACCGGGGACATCCTCATCCTGCCGGAGCTGGGAACATCCCCATCCTGCCAGAGTCGGGAACACCAAACAAGTTGTAGAAGATTTTTCATGTTTAGCAAAACTTGGTTAGGAGCAAAACTCCCAAATCTCCAAGCCATATAGACTACAGGAACACTAAATTCCCAGAATCTGATTAAAATTTTTTGGGGGTGCACAAACAAACTGAAAAAAAAAATACATAAATTGCTGCCACTGTGCCCATCAAATGCCGCCAGTTTCACCTCAAATGCCGCCATTTTGTCTCCAAATGCCGCCAGTTTGTCCCCAGCCAGGCACTTAAATCAGACGGGTTTAGTTCTGCATCTCACATCCGACCATGAGAGACACGTATACGTGGCACTGATAGGTGACAGTGGAGGGCACGTATAGGCTACACTGATGGGGGGCACTGATGGGCACAGAGTGTCATCCCTATTGGGCAATGATTGCCATCCCTGGTAGGCTCTAGTGGGCCTACCTGGTGGTCTTGGATGGGCATCCCTGGTGGTCCTGGGTGGGCTGCACCGATAATCAATCAGTGCAGACCCCCCCATCAGAGAAGCAGCCAATCGGCTCTCCTCTAATCGCGTCTGTCAGCACGAGTAGAGGAAAAGCTGATACTGAGCTTTTCCTGTTTACATTGGTGATTGGACACGGCTGATCACGTGGTAAAGAGCCAACGTCAGTGGCTCTTTACCTTGATTGGCGATGCGGTGTGTCAGACTGACTAGGCAATCTAGGCGCACTGCTGCTTACGGCACCCGGCCACTGGTGTTCCTACTCTCTTCTCTCTGCAGCAAGCAACTAAGTCTCAGCTTAGTCATTTGATGGGCGCTGGTGAGGCTGCTTTGATGGGCGCTGGTGAGGCTGCATTGATGGGCGCTGGTGAGGCTGCATTGATGGGCCAGGTGAGAAATGGTGGCAGAGCTGTGTAAATCTCAGGACTGAATGGACAGACATGGTCATATAAAACCTGCACCTGATTTAATCTTCCATTAGGTGTAAAAACGCCAAAAGCAAAAGCATTTTATTAAATGAATTCTAAGGATTCCCTTGTGGTGTGTCACACACCTCTCTGTGCCCTCACCTGTCATCTCCGACGTCACACACCTCTCTGTGCCCTCACCTGTCATCTCCGACGTCACACACCTCTCTGTGCCCTCACCTGTCTGCTCCGACGTCACACACCTCTCTGTGCCCTCACCTGTCTGCTCCCGATGTCCACACACCTCTCCCTGTGCCCTCACACTGTCCCTCTCCGATGTCCACACACCTCTCTGTGCCCTCACCTGTCCTCTCCGATGTCACACACCTCTCTGTGCCCTCACCTGTCTGCTCCGACGTCACACACCTCTCTCTGTGCCCTCACACCCTGTCTGCTCCGATGTCACACACCTCTCTGTGCCCTCACCTGTCTTCTCCGACGTCACACACCTCTCTTTGCCCTCACCTGTCTGCTCCGATGTCACACACCTCTCTGTGCCCTCACCTGTCTGCATCTCGAACGTCACACACCTCTCTGTGCCCTCACCTGTCTGCTCCGACGTCACACACCTCTCTGTCCCTCATCCTGTCTGCTCCCATGTCACACAACCTCTCTGTGCCCTCACCTGTCTGCTCCCGATGTCACACACCTCTCTGTGCACACACCCTGTCCTGCTCCGATGTCACACACCTCTCTGTGACCTCACCTGTCTGCTCCGATGTCACACACCTCTCTGTGCCCTCACCTGTCGCTCCGATGTCCACAACCTCTCTGTGCCCTCACCTGTCTGCTCCGATGTCCACACACACACCTCTCTGTGCCCTCACCTGTCTGCTCCGACGTCACACTCACCTCTCTGTTGCCCTCACCTGTCTGCTCCGATGTCACACACACCCTCTCTGTGCTCCTTCACACCTGTCTGTCTCCGACGTCACACACCTCTCTTTGCCCTCACCTGTCTGCTCCCCATGTCACACACCTCTCTGTGCCCTCACCTGTCTGCTCCGACGTCACACACCTCTCTGTGCCCTCACCTGTCTGCTCTGATGTCACACACACCTCTCTGTGCCCTCACCTGTCTGCTCCCATGTCACACACCTCTCTGTGCCCTCACCTGTCTGCTCCGACGTCACACACCTCTCTGTGCCCTCACCTGTCTGCTCCCCATGTCACACACCTCTCTGTGCCCTCACCTGTCTGCTCTGATGTCAACACACCCATCTCCTGTGCCCCTCACCTGTCTGCTCTCTGACCTCACACACCTCTCTGTGCCCTCACCTGTCTGCTTCGACTGTCACACACCTCTCTGTGCCCTCACCGTGTGTCTGCTCTGACGTCACCACACCTCTCTGTGCTTGGTGCCCTCACACACTCTTCTGCTCCTGATGTCACATACCTCTCTGTGCCCTCACCTGTCCTGGCTCTGACATCACACACCTCTCTGTGCCCTCACCTGTCTGCTCCGATGTCACACACCTCTCTGTGCCCTCACCTGTCTGCTCCGACGTCACACACCTCTCTGTGACCTCACCTGTCTGCTCCGACGTCACTTACCTCTCTGTGCCCTCATCTGTCTGCTCCGATGTCACACACCTCTCTGTGCCCTCACCTGTCTGCTCCGATGTCACACACCTCTCTGTGCCCTCACCTGTCTGCTCCGACGTCACACACCTCTCTTTGCCCTCACCTGTCTGCTCCGATGTCACACACCTCTCTGTGCCCTCACCTGTCTTCTCCGACGTCACACACCTCTCTTTGCCCTCACCTGTCTGCTCCCATGTCACACACCTCTCTGTGCCCTCACCTGTCTGCTCCGACGTCACACACCTCTCTGTGCCCTCACCTGTCTGCTCTGCTGTCACACACCTCTCTGTGCCCTCACCTGTCTGCTCCCATGTCACACACCTCTCTGTGCCATCACCTGTCTGCTCCGACATCACACACCTCTCTGTGCCCTCACCTGTCTGCTCCCATGTCACACACCTCTCTGTGCCCTCACCTGTCTGCTCCGATGTTACACACCTCTCTGTGCCCTCACCTGTCTGCTCTGACCTCACACACCTCCCTGTGCCCTCACCTGTCTGCTTCGATGTCACACACCTCCCTGTGCCCTCACCTGTCTGCTCTGACGTCACACACCTCTCTGTGCTGGTGCCCTCACCTGTCTGCTCTGATGTCACATACCTCTCTGTGCCCTCACCTGTCTGCTCTGACATCACACACCTCTCTGTGCCCTCACCTGTCTGCTACGATGTCACACACCTCTCTGTACCCTCACCTGTCTGCTTTGATGTCACACACCTCTCTGTGCCCTCACCTGTCTGCTCCGATGTCACACACCTCCCTGTGACCTCACCTGTCTGCTCCCACGTCACACACCTCCCTGTTACCTCAACTGTCTGCTCCGATGTTACACACCTCTCTGTGCCCTCACCTGTCTGCTCCGATGTCACACACCTCTCTGTGCCCTCACTTGTCTGCTCTGATGTCACACACCTTTCTGTGCCCTCACCTGTCTGCTCCGACGTCACACACCTCTCTGTGCCCTCACCTGTCTGCCCTGTACAGTAGGGGGTGAGGAAGGGGTTAAGTGTGTCCTAGGGAGTGATTCTACCTGTGTGGGGGCGTGGCTACATGTGACACGACACTGATCACTGCTCCCGATCACAGGGAACATTTGATCAGTGTCCTGTCACTAGGCAGAACAGGGAGATGTCTTGTTTACACAGGCATCTCCCCGTTCTGCCTCTCTGTGACGCGATTGTGGTATACCGGCGGACATCGAGTCCGCGGGCACGGTCACAAAGCTCGCGGTAGGGGCGCGCGCGAGCCCACGTGGTGGAAAATTTAAAGGGACGTACCTGTACGTCCATTTGCCTGTACGTTCCATTCTGCCGACGTAAATGTTGGTGCGGCAGTCGGCAAGCAGTTAAAGTTTCTTTCCTTTATTTGTGTGCTGGTTTTGTTGTATAGGTTGCAGTTGTTTGTGTTTTTTGTGCTTTTTGTCTGTTTTGTTGCAGAATCCTCAGATAAAAGGGTTAATTGGCATAATCAATCACTGGAGGATTTGCTATATACGGGTTGTACTTACCGGTGTTTGTCAGATTATGACTAAGCGAATTTCAATTCGTGAAACGCGTTGATCTCTGCCAGGTCTGCATTGCTGTCTATCAAGTTGTCTGATGATTTTTATCTTCAATAAAGTCTTCACTTTTGCTTCAAAACTTTTCCTGTTCCAGTGGCCGAGTATAACCAGGACCGCCATCAGGGGGGTACAGGCAGTACACCTGTAAGGGGCCCGGAGATGGCAACCTCCTTTTTTTTGTAAGGGGCCAGGAGGTCCCCAGGGCAACAGATGGCAACCCCCCCTTTTTTTTAAAATGTAATAATTATATATATATATATTAGGGGTGCAACGGATCAAAAAACTCACGGTTCGGGTCGTTCCTCGGATCAGCAGTCACGGTTGGGATAAAAAAAAAAAATCTCCCCCACTGTAATATCCGCATCTCCCTCCCCCACTGTAATATCCACATCTCCCTCCCCCACTGCAGTGCCGTCACTAGGGTTGGTGTCACCTGTTGCAAAAAAATAAATAAAAATGGTGTCGTCCCCCCCTCAGTACAGACAGCCCAGTAGTACCCCCCTCAGTGCACCCCCCAGTAGTAAAGACAGTGACCCCCCCAGTAGTACAGGCAGACAGTGACCCCCCCCCCCAGTAAAACAAGGCAGACAGTGGCCCCCATAGTACAGGCAGACAGTGACCTCCCCCCATAGTACAGACAGTGACCCCCGTGCAGACTTCAGATAGCGGCGTGTGTGTCCCTTGAGCGCGGGCTCCTCCTCCTCTGTGAGTGTAAACAGAGAGAAGGGGCCGCCGCCGGGTGTACCAAAATGGCCGCGGCTCCGGAGCTAGGCCGAAGCCTTTCCTAATGCTATGGCCGCGGCGGCAGTCCGTGGATCGAATAGCGTGCCAATCCGAAGGGGGTGACCCGTTCGGATCACGGATCAACTGTGATCCGTTGCACCCCTAATATATATACATATATATATATATATTTTTAACGAAAGGGCCCAGAATGTCAAACCCCCCCCCTTTTATATATATATATATATATATATATATAATATATATATATATTATATTTTTCCCTTTCTTTTTTTTTTTCTTTTTATTAAAGGGCCCAGAAGTCCCCAGGGCCCCGGATGGAAACCCCACTTTTTTAAAAACATTTTTTTTAATAAATATATATATATTTATATATATAAAATATTAAAGGGCCCAGAGGTCCTCGGGGCCCTGGATGGCAACCCCCCCTTTTTTTTATAAGGGGCTCAGAGGTCCCCAGGTCAACCCCCCAATTCGTGGCACCCCCCCTGCTTCTCAATTCACGCCCCCCCCCCCCCCCCGCTTCTGAATTTTCTCAATGGATGGCAACCCCCTTTTTTATATATATATATATATTTTCTTTCTTTTTTTTCTTTTTATTAAAGGGCCCCTGATGGCACCCCCCGCTTCTCAATTCATGCCCCCTTGCTTCTCAATTTTCTCAATTAGCGGCGGCACCCCCCTGCTTCTCAATTTGAGGAGGCAGCACCCCACCCCCCTGTTCCCTGCTCCAGGGGGCTCATGCCTGAAGCTGTGTAAGGGGCCCCATAATTCCTGATGGGTATAACTAAGGCCGCGTACACACGAGGGGATATGTCCGCTGAAAACGGTCCGATGGACCGTTTCAGCAGACATCTCCGCTCGTGTGTATGGGCTAGCGGACAGATTTCTCCACCCGACAGATTTCAAAGCAAGCTTTGAAATCTATCCGGTGGGAATCTGTCCGCCCGACATGTCTGCTGGTTAGTACACTTACCAGCAGACATGTCGGCTCCCACCGCCGCCGCTGCCGAATGGATTCGGCGCATGCGCGGAAGTGTTTTACTTCCTGGTGCGGTGACGTGGCGGTGACGCGGCGGCGTCAACGTCACCGCCGCGTCATCGCCACGTCACCGCGCCGTCCGGCGGCGGGGAATTTGATCCGATGGTGTGTACACGCCATCGGATCAAACTCCCGATCGGACATATCCGATGGAAATGGTCCGCGGACCGTTTTCATCGGATATATCCGATCGTGTGTATGGGGCCTAACAGCAGAACCCCAACCCAGATTTCCCCATTGTACAAGGCGGATCTGTATTGCGGTCCAGATCTCCCACAACTATGGAAAGTCCTGGCAAGGCTTGGAGGCCAAAAGGAAATGCCCCCACCATACTGCCCCCATTCATTGTGGAACTAGAAGCCCCAGTCCACCATCATGGCCATGCTGAGGCTTGTAGTCCGAGCTTGGATATAAACCTCCCCCTCCCCCACTGTGTTTTAAACAGCCCCAGATTGCCATTCTAGGCGGAAGGTTCACCTCGTTTCAGGTCTTTGTCACCTCCGGCATATTTCTGTGATGGAATCCGGTTCCTCCAGAATGAATGTCATGAGTCACTGAAAGGAGAGAACCTAAACATTCCAACTATCTTCTCTGAAATACCCTATAACCGATCATAGAGATGATCGCACGCCGCTTACAGACCAGCCGCCATAAAGACCATTTGAGGGGACTCATCATCCCACCCTGGGGGCCAAGAATCCCACCCAGGGGGCCAATCATCTCACCTTGCTTCAGCCTCAATAAAGACCATTTGAGTGGACTCACCATCCCACCCTGGGGGGGGCAATCATCTCACTCATCTTCAGATGGAACGACTGGGGACCAATCTTCCCACCCTGGGGGCCAATCATCCCACTCATCTTCGGATGGAACGACTGGGGACCAATCTTCCAACCCTGGGGGCCAATCATACCACCCTGGGAACCAATCTTCCCACCCTAGGGGCCAATCGTCCCACTCACCTTCAGATGGAACGACTGGGGACCAATGTTCCCACCGTGGGGCCAATCATACCACCCATCTTTAGATGGTGGGACTGGGGTCTAATCATCCTTCCCTGGGGGCCAATCATACCACCCATCTTCAGATGGAGGAACTGGGGTCTAATCATCCTTCCCTGGGGGCCAATCATACCACCCATCTTAAGATGGAGGGACTGGGGGCTAATCATCCTTCCCTGGGGGCCAATCATACCACTCATCTTCAGATGGAGGGACTGGGGTCTAATCATCCTTCCCTGGGGGCCAATCATACCACCCATCTTCAGATGGAGGGACTGGGGGCTAATCATCCTTCCCTGCGGGCCAATTATACCACCCATCTTCAGATGGGGGGACTGGGGGCTTAATCATCCTTCCCTGGGGGCCAATCATCCGACTCATCTTTGGATGGAAACGACTGGGGGTCAATCATACCACCCTGGGGGCCAATCGTCTCACCCTGCTTTAGATGGAGGGACTGGGGGCCAATCACACCACCCTGGGGGCCAATCATACTACCCATCTTCAGATGCAGGGACTGGGGGCTAATCATCCTACCCTGGGGGGCAATCCTCCCACCCTGATTCAGATGGAGGGACTGGGGGCCAATCATCTTACCCTGGGGGACAATCATCTCTCCCTGCTTCTGCCGCCATAATGACCGGAAATGATTAATCAGAGACTTTATCACTCCTCTGCGATTCTGACTCACCAATGATCACTCTCTGACCGACGGACAGGCTCTTCCAGGGGGCCCATGCCTGAAGCTGTGTAATGCGCCTCCTATCTATTATTTTTTACCTTATACTGGCTGATATAGATGGACATCTGCTTGTCACTAATTGGGTAGATCTGTATAATGGTTTAGGCCAATATGTATTTCTCTACATATTTTTTAGTAAAATTGTTTTCTTGGTGACAATGGTCCCAGCTGAGAGCAGTGACAAGATCCTCCTGTGTAGTTCTGGGCTGATTCCTCACCGTTCTCAATCATGATCATTGAACCTCCACGAGGTGAGGTCTTGTATGGAGCCCCGGACTGAGTAGGGTTGCCACCTCATCCCTTTAAATCTGAACACCTCTTTATCTTCATTAATGTTTGGTTAGCTCAATATCCTCACCTCTTTGGGGACCAAAGAATTCAAGTGGAGGGAGAATGTAGCCATGAAGTACACAGGCTCTGAGGCCGATTAAGATGGTGATTAAACTCACTTGGTGCCTCATCTGCAATAAAGCATCCTCAGAACCCGTGTAATTCATATTTGTTCGGGTTTAAGGGAATAATCCCACTAACTGTTGTCAGCCTCTAACCAAGCTGATTGGCCATGGTCTTGTAGCTGATTCCAGCAGGGCCACTATCAGGGGGGTACAGGCAGTACACCTGTAAGGTGTCGGGATGACAACCTTTTTCCTGAAAGGTGCCCGGAGTGCCCCGGATGACAACCCCTCTTTTTTTTATTAAAAAAAAATGTAAAATATTTTTTTATATCTATTTTTTATTTTTTATTAAAGGACCCAGAGGTCCCCAGGGCCCCGCATGGCAACCCCCCCTTTTTTTTTTAAAGTGCCCGGAGGTCAACCCCCCCTTTTTTTATACATTTTTTTTATTTTTTGGGTTTTTATTTTTTATTGAAGGCCCCAGAGGTCCCCAGGGCCCCGGATGGCAACCCCCTTTTTTTTTAATAAATATTTTTTAATATATTTTTTTTATTAAAGGACCCAGAGGTCCCCAGGGGCCCGGATGGCTACGCCCCCTTTTTTATATATATATTTTTTCTTTCTTTTTATTAAAGGGTCCAGAGGTCCTGGCCCCGGATGGCTACGCCCCCTGGCACCCCCCCTGGTTCTGTGCTCCAGGGGGCCCATGCCTGAAGCTGTGTAATTGTATTGTATTGTATTGTAATTGTAATTGTATTGTAGCCCTGTATTCCAGCCTTGTACAATCTTCTACAATCTTCTCCCCGACATCCTCGGACAGATCTTTGGTCTTGGTCATGGTGGAGATCAGCAGCTGATCAAATACTTTTTCCCCCTCACTGTATACACAGGAGAGGGTCCTCGCCTTGTCCCCACATACATGTAGACACATCAGAGGATCCCGGCGTTGTCCCCACATACATGTATACACATGAGAAGATCCCTGCGTTGTCCCCACATACATGTATACATATAAGAGGATCCAGCGTTGTCCCCACATACATGTATACACATGAGATGATCCCGCATTGTCCCCACATACATGTATACACATGAGAGGATCCCGCGTTGTCCCCACATACATGTATACATATAAGAGGATCCCGGCGTTGTCCCCACATACATGTATACATATAAGAGGATCCCGGCGTTGTCCCCACATACATGTATACACATGAGAGGATCCCTGCGTTGTCCCCACATACATGTATACACATGAGATGATCCCGCATTGTCCCCACATACATGTATACACATGAGAGGATCCCGCGTTGTCCCCACATACATGTATACACATGAGAAGATCCGCACATGCGCCATCCGTCAGGACTAACCGGATCTGTGTGGTTTTGTGTCGGGTGAAAGCAGCTTTTCATTCCTCTATAAGATTAGGAGAAAACGCTCCTCTTGTAAAATGAAACCGCGTTTTACGTAATTGTCTGAGAGAAAAGCCAACCGTCTCGTAATTCCGGTTTCCCGTCACTCGCTGAGACTCCAACTATGCTGCTGGGTGAGAGGAGGAGGGGCCAGGCTCAGAGAAAGTGGACTGCTCTTCCCCATGGACAAGGAGGTCACTATGGAGGAGAAAGGTCCTCCTTATAGAAGAGCTGACCCGTGCACACACCACCAACCAATCAGAAGTTTCCCGTGTTCTACAAAGTATCCATACCAGAGTACCGTCTATAAATGTCACCCTTGTCAGTGTAATATGTGTTCTATTATAAAATGAAATGAACCTTTTCTGTGTCTGAGGAGCCAATCATCTCACCCTGGGGGACAATCATCTCACACTGGGGGCCAATCATCTCACACTGGGGGCCAATCATCTCACCCTGGGGGCCAACCGTCACACCCTGGGGGCCAATTATCTCATCCTGCCTTAGGCCAATCATCCTACTTTGCTTCTGATGAAGGGACTGGGGGCCAATCATCTCACCCTGCTTCAGATGGAGAGACTGGGGACCAATCATCTCACCCTGCTTCTGATGGAGGGACTGGGGGCCAATCATCTCTTCCTGCTTCAGATGGAGAGACTGGGGACCAATCATCTCACCCTGCTTCTGATGGAGGGACTGGGGGCCAATCATCTCTTCCTGCTTCAGATGGAGAGACTGGGGACCAATCATCTCACCCTGCTTCAGATGGAGAGACTGGGGGCCAATCATCTCACCCTGCTTCTGATGGAGGGACTGGGGGCCAATCATCTCTTCCTGCTTCAGATGGAGAGACTGGGGGCCAATCATCTCACCCTGCTTCTGATGGAGGGACTGGGGGCCAATCATCTCTTCCTGCTTCAGATGGAGAGACTGGGGACCAATCATCTCACCCTGCTTCAGATGGTGGGACTGGGGACCAATCATCTCACCCTGCTTCAGATGGTGGGACTGGGGACCAATCATCTCACCCTGCTTCAGATGGTGTGACTGGGGGCCAATCATCTCACCCTGCTCTGAAGCAGGGACTGGTGGGACTGGGGGCAGAGGCGTATCTAGTGAAAATTGCGCCTATGGCAAGCACTTAAACTGCGCCCCTGTCGAAACATTTGAAACCTATTTTTCAGATAACCTTAACAAAAAAAACAGCTAACAAAACTAGCGATATTTATCATTTACCTTGGGTGACATATTATTCTTCATGGAGAAATCTGGGGTTTATTAGACCCCTGATCCCTCCTCTGCCCTCCAAGGCCAGGTATATGCAGAACCAATACTGGAAGTGATGAAATCTTCATCATTTAAGGCCTCAGTTTTCACAGAGGAGAGGGAGATGTTCCTCCTTCTTCTTTGTGTGCTGCCAATCCAACCAGTTGGAATGGGAGAGCCTGGGAGAACAGGGGAGGGCTGTGGCTGAACGCAGCAGGGATAGCGCTGCCACTGTCCATTAGCAAAGCTGCTGCAAAGGAGATCCTGCCTATGCTCAGGAGGAGGGAAGAAGAGACCATCAGACCCTGGTAAGTGCCTTTTGCCCAGCCACTCAACAGCGCCTCCTTCATATGGCGCCCATGGCACTTGCCATGGCTGCTATACCCTAGATAAGCCACTGACTGGGGGCCAATCATCTCACCCTGCTTCAGATGGAGGGACTGAAAGCCAATCATCTCACCCTGCTTCAGATGGAGGAGCCCGGGGACAATCCTCTCACCCTGCTTCTGATGGAGTGACTGGGGCATTAATCTCACCCTGCTTCAGATGGAGGGACTGGGGGCCAATCATTCCTCCCCCGCTTCTGGTGGTGGGACTGGGGGCCAATCATCTCACCCTGCTTCTAATGGAGGGACTGGGGCAATCATCTCACCCTGGGGGCCAACCGTCACACCCTGGGGGCCAATTATCTCATACTGCCTTAAGCAGAGAGATTGGGGGCCAATCATCCCACCTTGCTTGAGATGGTGGGACTGAAGGCCAATCAGGGCCTTGAAATGTGACTTCTGGCTTGGAAGCCGTCCCACATCATGACATCACTCTGTGCAGCAATCTTGAGTCCAGCGCAGGGGGCGGAGCCTTGACACCCTAGAAGAGGAGTTTGGGGGGGGACAACGCTGAAGATTGGGGAAGTAGAATGTAGTCACCTCCTTTAAATCTTGTTTTTTTGATTGGAGTATCTCTTCCGATATAATCTGCAGATACACTAAATTACCAAAAGTATTGGGACGCCTGCCTTTACACACATGACCTTTAATGACATCCCAGTCTTAGTCTGGAGCATGGGTCTCCAAACTATGGCCCTCCAGATGTTCAGGAACTACAATTCCCATCATGCCTAGTCATGTCTGTGAATGCCAGAGTTTTACAATGCCTCATGGGAAGTGTAGTTCTGCAGCAGCTGGAGGGCCGTAGTTTGGAGATCCCTGGTCTGGAGGGTTGAATATTGAGTTGACCCCACCCTTTGCAAATATAACACCTTCACCTCTTCTGGGAAGGCCGTCCACAAGGTTTAGGGGTGTGTCTATGGGAAGGCCGCCCACAAGGTTTAGGGGCGTGTCTATGGGAAGGCCGCCCACAAGGTTTAGGGGCGTGTTTATGGGAAGGCCGCCCACAAGGTTTAGGGGCGTGTTTATGGGAAGGCCGTCCACAAGGTTTAGGGGCCTGTCTATGGGAAGGCCGTCCACAAGGTTTAGGGGTGTGTCTATAGGAAGGCCGTCCACAAGGTTTAGGGGTGTGTCTATGGGAAGGTCCGTCCACAAGGTTTATGGGTGTGTCTATGGGAAGGCCCCCCACAGGGTTTAGGGGTGTGTCTATGGGAAGGCCCCCCACAGGGTTTAGGGGTGTGTCTATGGGAAGGCGGTCTACAAGGTTTAGGGGTGTGTCTATGGGAAGGCTGTCCACAAGGTTGACCCCACCCTTTGCAAATATAACACCTTCACCTCTTCTGGGAAGGCCGTCCACAAGGTTTAGGGGTGTGTCTATGGGAAGGCCGCCCACAAGGTTTAGGGGCGTGTCTATGGGAAGGCCGCCCACAAGGTTTAGGGGCGTGTTTATGGGAAGGCCGCCCACAAGGTTTAGGGGCCTGTCTATGGGAAGGCCGTCCACAAGTTTTAGGGGCCTGTCTATGGGAAGGCCGTCCACAAGGTTTAGGGGTGTGTCTATGGGAAGGTCCGTCCACAAGGTTTATGGGTGTGTCTATGGGAAGGCCCCCCACAGGGTTTAGTAGTGTGTCTATAGGAAGGCCCACCACAGGATTTAGGGGTGTGTCTATGGGAAGGCTGTCCACAAGGTTTAGGAGGGTGTCTATGGGAATGTTTGACCGTTCTTTAAGAAGAGCATTTGTGAGGTCAGGCACTGATGTTGGACGAGAAGGTCTGGCTCGTAGTCTGCACTCTAATTCATCCCAAAGGTGTTCTATCGGGTTGAGGTCAGGACTCTGTGCAGGCCAGTCAAGTTCCTCCATCCCAAACTCGCTCATCTATTTTTTTATGGACCTTGCTTTGTGTACTGGTCCAAATAATATGGTGGATGGGGGATTATGGTGTGGGGGAGGGGGGATTATGGTGTGGGGAGGGGGGATTATGGTGTGGGGAGGGGTGGATTATGGTGTGGGGAGGGGTGGATTATGGTGTGGGGAGGGGGGGATTATGGTCTGGGGTTCTCTTTCAGGGGTTGGGTTGGCCCCTTAGTTCCAGTGAAGGGAACTCTTAAGGCGTCAGCATACCAAGACATTTGGGACAATTTCATGCTCCCAACTTTGTGGGAGGCCCCTTCCTGTTCCAACATGACTGCCCACCAGAGCACAAAGCAAGGTCCATAAAGACATGGATGAGCGAGTTTGGTATGGAGGAACTTGACTGGCCTGCACAGAGTCCTGACCTCAACCCCATAGAACACCTTAGCGTGGAGACTGTAAGCCAGGCCGCCTCATCCAACATCAGTGCCTCACCTCACAAATACTCTTCTGGAAGAATGGTGAAACATTCCCATAGACACCCTCCTACACCTTGTGGACGGCCTTCCCCAGAAGGGTTGAAGCTGTTATAGCTGCAAAGAGCGGAGCCAACTCAATATTGAACCTTTTGAACCAAGACTGGGGGTCATTAAAGTTCATGTGTGTGTGTAAAGGCCAGCGTCCCAATACTTTTTGGGTGGTAAAGCCATGCATTTAAACCGTACTTTTCCTGCACAACAACTGCACCCCCTTTATCTCCCGCGGTCCGGGGTGTACACTGCGATGCTCTGCAGGAAATTATTAGGCCCCCTGTTGGTGTTGGCAGGTGTAGCACTAGCAGAGCACTAGCACTAGCAGAGCACCACCCATTCATGTGAATGGGGCCGCCCTGCTGCACACGTGCAATGCATGAGGTTGCGGTGCTCCAGTGCGTCTAATGCTCTCTGAAGAGCAATCCAAATGCAGATCACCCTTCAGAGATCAACACCAGTGGGAAGACAACCCAAGAATCTTCACATCCTCCAATCCCAATAAATGCGTCTATATAGGGTATTAATTGCACAGATCCAGGTAAGTGTCCCCCTGGGGGAGGCGAGTCACGCATGCGCAACCAGTATTTTGTTTTAATTTATTGATTGAGTTCTGATCAGGGAAAAGGTTAAACTCTGCCAATTCCTCACCCAGGGTGGCTATTTAGTGATTTACCCCCCCCACTCATGGAGGGCAATAGGGGGCCCCGGGGGCTGTGTGAAGTCTTCAGCCCTCATCTGAGATCGGTTGGGGGGGGGGGGGGGGGAGATACTGATGACACACCTCCCTACTTTCTGAGATGGGAATGAGGGGCGGCTCCCAGGTCAGGGGCGGCTCCCGGGTCAGGGGCGGCTCCCGGGTCAGGGGCGGCTCCCGGGTCAGGGGCTGGCTCTCGGGTCAGGGGCTGCTCTCGGGTCAGGGGCTGCTCTCGGGTCAGGGGCTGCTCTCGGGTCAGGGGCTGCTCTCGGGTCAGGGGCTGCTCCCGGGTCAGGGGCGGCTCTCGGGTCAGGGGCGGCTCTCGGGTCAGGGGCGGCTCTCGGGTCAGGGGCGGCTCTCGGGTCAGGGGCGGCTCTCGGGTCAGGGGCTGCTCTCGGGTCAGGGGCTGCTCTCGGGTCAGGGGCTGCTCTCGGGTCAGGGGCTGCTCCCGGGTCAGGGGCTGCTCTCGGGTCAGGGGCTGCTCTCGGGTCAGGGGCTGCTCTCGGGTCAGGGGCGGCTCTCGGGTCAGGCCAGGCCTGCCTTGGTTTGACTTTGGCTCGGCACGGCTCTCAGGTCAGGCTCTCTTGTCACGCACGGCTCTCAGGAAATCTGAAATCACAGAAAAGTAGTGCAAGAACCTTTGTCGAAGTCACATTACCCCTATAGTAACCATATAATGCCCATACATTACTCCTATAGTAACCATATAATGCCCATACATTACCCCTATAGTAACCATATAATGCCAATACATTACCCCTATAGTAACCATATAATGCCCATACATTACCCCTATAGTAACCATATAATGCCCATACATTACCCCTATAGTAACCATATAATGCCCATACATTACCCCTATAGTAACCATATAATACCCCATATAGTAACCATATAATGCCCATACATTACCCCTATAGTAACCATATAATGCCCATACATTACCCATATAGTAACCATATAATGCCCATACATTACCCCTATAGTAACCATATAATTCCCATACATTACTGTCCCATCTCATGTAATATATGAATTATGATTCTTTGTCACCCTATGGCCCTAGTGGACATAAGGTGACCCTAGACATAGGAGGATCTCAGTCTGTCACGGTTCATGCCATTACAGTAACCATATAATGCCCATACATTACCCCTATAGTAACCATATAATGCCCATACATTACCCCTATAGTAACCATACATTACCCCTATAGTAACCATACATTACCCTATAGTAACCATATAATGCCCATACATTACCCCTATAGTAACCATATAATGCCCATACATTACCCCTATAATAACCATATAATACCCATATAGTATGACATATAATGCCCATACATTACCCCTATAAAACCATATAATACCCCTATAGTAACCATATAATGCCCATACAATACCCCTATAATAACCATATAATACCCATATAGTAACCATATAAGGCCATACATTACCCCTATAAAACCATATAATGCCCATATAGTAACTATATAACTCCCCTATAGTAACCATACAATACCCATATAACACACCTATAGTAACCATTTAATGCCCATACAATATTGATATACTGCCACTATAGTAATTATAAATTGCCCCTATAGTAACCATACAATACCCATATAACGCCCCTCTAGTAACCATATAATACCCCTATAGTAACCTTACAATACCCATATAATGCCCCTAAAGTAACCATATAATGCTCATACAATACCCCTATAAGACCATATAATGCCATGTCATGCAATTTTGAACTGTCAAATTGCATTGGTGTAAACAATGTCTTATACCCCATATAGTAAACATATAATGCCCATATAATGCCCCTATAGTAACCATATAACACCCATACATTACCCCTATAAAACAATATAACGCCCATACAATACCCATATAATGCCCCTATAGTAACCATATAATGCCCATACAATATCCATATAATGTCCCTACAGTAACCATACAATACCCATATAATGCCCCCATATTAACCATGTAATGCCCCTATATTAACTAGATAATGCCAATTTAATACCCCTATAGTACCCATATAATGCCCATATAACACCATATAGTAACCATATAATGCCTATTCAATAACCATATAATGCCCATACATTACCCCTATAGTAACCATATAATGCCCATACATTACCCCTATGGTAACCATATAATACCCTATATAGTAACCATATAATGCCCATACATTACCCCTATAGTAACTATACATTACCCCTATAGTAACCATATAATGCCCATACATTACCCCTATAGTAACCATATAATGCCCATACATTACCCCTATAGTAACCATATAATACCCATACATTACCCCTATAGTAACCATATAATACCCATACATTACCCCTATAGTAACCATATAATGCCCATACATTACCCCTATAGAAACCATACATTACACTTATAGTAACCATATAATGCCCATACATTACCCCTATAGTAACCATATAATGCCCATACATTACCCCTATAGTAACCATATAATGCCCATACATTACCCCTATAGTAACCATATAATGCCCATACGTTACCCCCTATAGTAACCATATAATGCCCATACATTACCCATATAATAACCATACAATACCCATATAGTATGACATATAATGCCCATACATTACCCCTATAAAACCATATAATACCCCCATAGTAACCATATAATGCCCATACAATACCCCTATAATAACCATATAATACCCATATAGTAACCATATAAGGCCATACATTACCCCTATAAAACCATATAATGCCCATATAGTAACCATATAACTCCCCTATAGTAACCATACAATACTCATACAACACCCCTATAGTAACCATTTAATGCCCATACAATATTGATATACTACCACTATAGTAATTATAAATTGCCCCTATAGTAACCATACAATACCCATATAACACCCCTCTAGTAACCATATAATACCCCTATAGTAACCTTACAATACTTATACAACGCCCCTATAGTAACCATACAATGCCCCCATAGTAACCATACAATACCCATATAACGCCCCTAAAGTAACCATATAATGCTCATACAATACCCCTATAAGACCATATAATGCCATGTCATGCAATTTTGAACTGTCAAATTGCATTGGTGTAAACAATGGCTAATACCCCATATAGTAAACATATAATGCCCATGCAATGCCCCTATAGTAACCATATAACACCCATACATTACCCCTATAAAACAATATAACGCCCATACAATACCCATATAATGCCCCTATAGTAACCATATAATGCCCATACAATATCCATATAATGTCCCTACAGTAACCATACAATACCCATATAATGCCCCTATATTAACCATATAATGCCCATTCAATACCCATGTAATGCCCCTATATTAACCAGATAATGCCAATTTAATACCACTATAGTACCCATATAATGCCCATATAACACCCCATATAGTAACCATATAATGCCTATTCAATAACCATATAATGCCCATACAATACCCATATAATGCCCATATATTAACCATATAATGCCCATATAGTAACCATATAATGCTCATATAATGCCTCTATAGTAACCATATAATACCCATATAATGCTCATATAATGCCTCTATAGTAACCATATAATACCCATATAATGCCTCTATAGTACCCATATAATGCCTCTATCGTAACCATATAATGCCCCTATAGTAACCATATAGTGCTCATATAATCCGCCTATAGTAACCATATAATGCCTCTATAGTAACCATATAATACCCATATAATGCCTCTATCGTAACCATATAATGCTCATATAATGCCCCTATAGTAACCATATAGTGCTCATATAATGCCCCTATAGTAACCATATAATGCACATATAATGCCTCTATAGTAACCATATAATACCCATATAATGCCCATATATTAAACATAAATGCCCCTATAGCAACCATATAATGCCCATACAATAACAATATAATACCCATATAATGCCACTATAGTTACCATATAATGCCCTCATAATGCTTCTATAGTAACCATATAATGCCCCTATAGTAAACATATAATGCCCATACAATGCCTCTAGTAACCATATAATTCCCACATAATGCCCCTATAGTAACCATATACAGTAATGCCCCTATACAAACCATACAATGCCCATACAATGCCCCTATAGTAACCATACAATGCCAATATAATGCCCATATAATACACCATATAATGCCCCTATAGTAACCATATATTACCTCATATAATGCCCCTATAGAAACCATACAATGCCCATATAATGCCCCTATAGTATCCATATAATTCCCCTATAGTAACCATATACAGTAATGCCCATACAATGCCCCTATAGTAACTATATAATAAAATCAGGGGCAGACTGAAAATTTGGGCTCTCGGGCACTTCCTGAGGGCCCGTGCCACTAGGGGGCCCCATCAGGGTTGCGAGGCTCAGTAAAACCAGGCACAGTATGTACAAATCTGTGTTTTTCTTATATCTGTCCCTGATATGTCTGAAACCGACATGCTTTTGATGTAAAAATCCTGAGATTTTAGCTGCCCCCTGGCATGGTGGCCATATGTAAGCCCGGGGGCCTCATAATCTTCTATTGCCCGGGGGCCCCATGAGTTGTCAGTCCGCCCTTGAATAAAATATAAAACCCCAGGAGTGGGCCCCCATCTTGCGGGTCCCGGGGGGGGGGGGCACAATTTCTGTAATCCATCATCCTCTGGATCTCCCTATAAAGGTGATTTCTGCGATTATCCTGAAGATTGGATACAGAGAAGTCTCTACACCGGAGATGATAGGAGTAGTAGTGGGATTAACCCCCCGCTGACCATGACACTGATCCCCTGAGTCGTCTGAGGAGGATGGGACCCCAATCTTCATGGATTTAAAATCTGACACTTTTATTACAATGACCCCCCGGGGATCCTGCCACAGAGGTCCTTGTTCAGTGTGACACCGCTCTGTCCCTGCTCCTGTGTTGTCACCAAGAAGGAGATTTACTAAGACTGGAGAGTGCAGAATCTGGTGCAGCCAATCAGCTTCTACAATGAAGCTTTGGCAATAAAACCCAGAAGCTGATTGGCTGCCATACAGAGCTGCACCAGATTCTGCACTCCCCCCCCCCCCCCCATCACAGGGGCTTCCTATGGGGACTACCAGCACCCATTTCAGCACAGGTGGACCTCTGTTGTCACCACCAGGAACTCCCCCCCCACCCCCCCAACTAGAAATACAAATTACAATGCAATTTGTAAATGTCATTGTAAGTTCACCACACACCTTACAATCTGATTGTACAATCTCCTTTATATCTACCAACAGCGATGTAGTGCAAGAAAATACAGATCGATTGATTGGTCAGTTGAGGTAGGTCCTAATATTATATTGTTTTCCTAAATCAAAAGTTGATTGTACAATCAGATTGTAATGTGTATGCGGACCCGAAATAGCACTTTTTTTCTATTTTTAAATCTGCAGATTCCCTTTAAATGAACCCGAGAGGTCCGGCCATGAAGGTCGTTTCTCCGGGGCTTCCTTTTATCCCCGTTTCCTGATTGGGCCATCGCGTTGTCACATGGGCTTCCTGAGGTGACTACAAGCGACTATTTCCACACACATTTCATGGCCATGGTCCGCTGGTGTCACCCTCAGGAAAACCCGACCTAGGAGTCACCATATAATACCCACACAATGCTTCTATAGTAACCATATAATGCCGCCATAGTAACCATACAATGCCCATATAATTCCCCCATAGTAACCATATAATGCCCCTATAGAAACCATACAATGCCCCCTATAGAAATTATATATTGCCCCCTATAGTAACCATACAATGCCCATAAAATGCCCCTATAGTAACCCTACAATACCCCTATAGTAACTATATAATGCCCATTTAACGCCCCTACAGTATCCATATAATGCCCTATATTAACTATATAATACCCATATAATTGCTCCTATATTAACCATATAATACCTATATAATCGCCCCTATAGTAACCATATAATTGCCCCTATAGTAACCATATAATGCCCATTTAATGCCTCTATAGTAACAATATAATGCCCCTATATTAACTATATAATACCCATTCAATATCCATATAATTGCCCATATATTAACCATATAATACCTATATAATTGCCCCTATAGTAACCATATAATGTCCCCTATATTAACCATATAATGACCATACAATACCCAAAGAATGCCCCTATATTAACTATATAATACCCATATAAAGCCCCCATAGAAACCATATAATTATAATAAATAATTTTATGAAAGATATGTAAATTAACAATAGAACATATATTATAATATAATACCTATATAATGCCCCTATATTAACCATACAATGCCCCCATAGTAACCATATAATACCTATATAATGCCCCTATATTAACCATTCAATGCCCCTATAGTAACCATATAATGCCCCTATATTAACTATATAATACCCATTCAATATCCATATAATTGCCCCAATATTAACCATATAATTCCCCTATAGTAACCATATAATACCTATATAATGCCCCTATATTAACCATGCAATACCCATATAATGCCCTATAGAAAACATATAATGCCCCTATAGTAACTATATAATACCCATATAATGCCCCTATAGTAACCATATAATGCCCACACAATACCCAAAGAATGCCCTTATATTAACATTATAATACACATATAATGCCCCTATAGTAATCATATAATGCCTGTACAATGCTTCTATAGTAACCATAAAATACCTATATAATGCCCCTATAATAACCATATAATACTTATATAATGCCCCTATAGTAACCATATAATGTCCCTATATTAACCATATAATGCCCATACAATACCCATATAATGCCCCTATAGAAACCATATAATGCCCATACAATGCTTCTATAGTTACCATATAATACTCATATAATGCCCCTATAGTAACCATATAATGCCCATACAATACCCAAAGAATGCCCCTATATTAACTATATAATACCTATTAAATACCCATACAATGCCCCTATATTAACCATATAATGCCATTTTTTTTATTCTCCTTATTGGTTATATATAATTTAGTCCACTTATTTCTACCAATAAAAAGGGATGGAGTCATACAATCCCATATACACAATTTGTAGCCAATCATTGTCTGTATATAACCAATAAAAAGAATAAAAAAATGTATATATAATATATTTCCAATTATTGTTTATATAACCAATAAAAAGTAAATAAAAAAAGTTATTTATAAAATATTTATCAAATTATTGTTTATATAACCAATAAAAAGAATTAACAATAAATAAATGCCCAATCAGGGGGGGGGGGGGGGGGACTTGGAATAAATGAGATTGTACAATCAGATTGCAATGTGTGTGGTCAGCCCAGGAAATTTTGCTCAAGTGGCTGCAAAAAAGCTGCTGGAGATCAGCAAATGGTGATTATTTTATAATAAAAAGGTAATTTTCTATAATACTCGGAGCCTTAGCAGCTTCAGTTCCCCCTCCCTCCCTCATAGTAGTAGTAGTAGTAGTAATCCCCCCTCATTTCCCGGCTGGCAGCCTCTCAGACCCCACATGTTGCTGGCTCCATGCCCCGCCCCCGAGGGCGCCCCCTGCCGGTTCCCACGCTGTGCGGGGAGTCACACGCTTCAATCCGAGGCTTTTCTATTAAACACATTTTATTATTAGAACATCTTTTTTTTCCATCGTAAAAAAAAACAAAAAACTTCTTCTGATATAAAAGTTCATCTTAGAAAAGTCCGATAAATAAGCAGTGACATCACTGAGCTCCGCGGGGGAGGGGGGGCTTACCGGACATCGGACCCGGTGCTGTGGTCGGTTGGACCATTGAAGGACCGGTCTTCACTCTATAAGCCCCCCCGCCGGGGGGAACAGCTCAGTCCTTACAGTAACCACACAGGACCCTCTAAGGAGGACAGTTGCTCGCGAACATTCACACATAGAAAAAATAAGAACAGACATCATCCTAGCTTATTCCTGGGGGGGGGGGGGGGGAGGGGGCAGAGAGACGTCCAGGGGCTCCATAATTGGCATCAAAGGGGGCCCGTAATTGGCATCCATGGGGGGGCATAATTGGCAGGGGGTCATCATCGGCATGGGGGGGGGGGGGGTGTAATACTGTCGGGCTGATGAGAATTACAGCATAAAAAAATATATACCAAAAAATAAAAATAAAAAGCACCCTGTGGGGGCATCTTCACCTGGATGACCGGGGCAACTGTCCAGTTGCTTGGTTCAGGTCCGACCAGTGGAGACCTCCACACCTGGATAGCACCTTTCCCAGTTGCTCGGTTCTGCTCCGACCAATGGTTCTTGTAGTGGTCCAATTTTTGGTTCTGGTTTAAGCATTGGTAAAAGCTACACCTGGGTGACTGGGGCACCTGTCCGGTTGCTCTGGTCTGGTGAAAGCTACACCTGGGTGACCGGGGCACCTGTCCAGTTGCTTGGTTCAGGTCCAATTATTGGTTCTGGTCCAACCAGTGGTGACCTCCACACCTGGATGATTGGTGCCCCCTGTCCAGTTGCTCGGGTGACCAACACACCTGGATGATTGGTGCCCCCCTGTCCAGTTCCTCGGATGACCTCCACACCTGGATGATTGGTGCCCCCCTGTCCAGTTGCTCGGGTGACCTCCACACCTGGATGATTGGTGCCCCCCACCCCTGTCCGGTTGCTCGGGTAAGCTTTACACCTGGATCACCAGCGCCCCGTTCCCGGTTGCTCGGGTCTGGTACTGATCCAACCAGTTCCTGAGCTCCCCGATCTTGTAGCCCTCGGGGCCCCGGCCCCCCTGGTAGACCACCTTGCCGTCCAGGATGACGTAGAGGCGTTCGAAGTAGGCGCCATAGGCGGCGTTTGAGGCGTTGGTCATGGTGTCCGCCACCACCCGGCACCCGGGGGCCCCCTGCAGCATGAGTTGCGCGGCGCGGAGCCGGTCTTGTAGGCATTGGTGGGTTGGGATCTGGTAGGCGGCGTCTGTGCTGAGCCAGCCATCGCAGGGGTGGGCTTCCTCGATGTAGACCAGCAGAAAGTCGGCGAAGTCGAGGCGCTGCGCGGCCAGGCGCTGGTAGGCTTGCAGGCGCGCCATGAAGGGGGGTCAGGTGCAGCTGCCGAAGTTGACCACCAGGGGTCTGTGGCCCTTGGAGAAGTCCAGGATCCGGCACAGTCGTTGGCCCTCCAGGGTCACCACCTCGGTGTTGGGGGCCCCTCCCCCCAGGTGCGCCGACTTGAAGAAGTCGAGCTTCTGCCCGTACCAGACCGCCTTCAGGGACTCCAAGGTGCACATGCGGTTGGTGTCGGAGACGCAGAGTGGGGGGTCTTCCCTCTCGGGGGCCCCCGGGTCCTCCTCTCTGGCCCCGCGGATCACCCTCCGGCGGACACACGGGAAGTCCAGCAACCAGAGGAGGAGGGCGGTGAGGAGGAAGCGCGGGAGCAGCAGGCAGCAGGCGAGGAGCTGCTGGAGGAGCCTGCAACAGGTGTGCGGAGCGGGGAGCATGGTGACACTGGGGGGCTCCCAGGCGCTTCTGAACACCCGCTCCTCTGTCACCCCCCATTTTATAAATCAAGACTCCACCTCCGGACAGACCCGCCTCTCCAGCCGGGGGATTACCTTCTCCAATGACCTCAAAAAGATAACGTGCCCCCCCACCCCCCCCCCAAATAATAAAGAGGGGGGTCAGTCCGAGAGCCCCATCAGGACCCCCAATCACAGCACTGGGGGGAGTGATCAGCAACTTCCCTCTCTTCATGGGGGGGGAGGGAGCTTCTCTAATGAGCTAAAGAAAAATAAGGTGCCCCAAAAATAGGGGGTCAGCCTGGGCACCGGGGACCCCAATGTAGCAGCCCCCCCCCCCCCCAATCCGACTCTGGTTCTGATCTCCTCTGGAAAGGTATGCATCAGCAACTTTCCCCTTTTAAATTACAGGAGCCCCCCTTACATTACATGATGCCCCCCCATCACATTACATGAGCCCTCCCCAGATCACATTACATGAGACATGCCCCCCCCCCCCCCCACACACACCTCCCCATCGCATTACAGGAGATCTCCCCCCCCCCATCACATTACAGAAGCCCCCTCCCATCACATGAGACCCCCCCACCTCCCATCACATTACAGGAGCCCTCCCCCATCACATTACATGAGCCCCCCATCACATTACATTACAGGAGCCCCCCATCACATTACATTACAGGAGCCCCCCATCACATTACATTACAGGAGCCCCCACTCCCATCACATTACAGGAGCCCCTCCCCCATCACATTACATGAGCCCAGCCCCATCACATACATTACAGGAGCCCCCCATCACATTACATTACAGGAGCCCCCCATCACATTACATTACAGGAGCCCTCCCCCCATCACATGAGAGCCCCCCCATCACATTACATGAGCCCCCCATCACATCACATTATATGAGCCCCCCATCACATTACATGAGCCCCCCTCCTATCACGTTACAGGAGCCCCCCCCCTTCACATTACAGGAGCCCCACACACCTCCCATCACATTACACGAGCCCCCCTCCCATCACATTACAGGAGCCCCCCATTCACATTACAGGAGGGCACTTCCAAAAAATATAGATGCATCACCCTGCAGCCTGTCCGAGCCAAATCCTGACACAGGGCTGCGGGGGAGGGGGGGCACTTTGGCATGCCTGCAGTGCAGAATTACCGGCTCTTATCACAGCTGCTGTGTCATGGCACCCCAACTACCCCGGGGCAAGGGATTCAGCACCCCACACTGGATATCCTCCACTGCTACAGCCTGCCCCCACCTATATAGCCTGCCCCCACCTATACAGAATGTCCCCCCACCTATACAGCCCCCCCACTTCTGCAACCTGTCCCCCCACCTATATAGCCTGCCCCCACCTATACAGCCTGTCCCCCACCACCTATATAGCATGCCCTCCACCTCTGCAACCTGTCTCCCACCTATATAGCATGCCCCCACCTATACAGCCTGTCCCCCCACCTATACAGCATGTCCCCCCCCCCTACCTATAGCATGCCCTCCACCTCTGCAACCTGTCTCCCACCTATATAGCATGCCCCCACCTATACAGCCTGTCCCCCACCTATACAGCATGTCCCCCCCACCTATATAGCATGCCCTCCACCTCTGCAACCTGTCCCCCACCTATATAGCCTGCCCCCACCTATACAGCCTGTCCCCCACCTATACAGCATGTCCCCCCCACCTATATAGCATGCCCTCCACCTCTGCAACCTGTCCCCCCACCTATACAGCCTCCCCCCCTTCTGCAACCTGTCCCCCCACCTATACAGCCTGTCCCCCCACCTATACAGCCTTTCCCCCCCCACCTATACAGCCTTTCCCCCCCCCCCCCCACCTCTTCCCCCCACCAAATCTGCAACCTGTCCCCCACCTATACAAGCCTGTCCCCCCACCTATACTGCCTGTCCCCCCACCTCTGCAACCAGTCCCCCTCACCTCTGCAACCTGTCCCCCCACCTAGATAGCCTGCCTCTCCCTCTGCAACCTGTCCCCCACATGTACAGGCTGCCCTCACCTATATAGCCTGCCCCCACCCCTGCAACCTATCCCCCACCTATACAGCCTGTCCCCCCACCTATACAGCCTGTCTCCCCACCTATACAGCCTGTCCTCCCACCTCTACAGCCTGTCCTCCCCCACCTGTACATCCTGCCCTCTACTTCTACAGACTATCACCCACTTCTAGAAGTTATCCTCTACCTGTACAGACTGCCCCCACCACCTCTCCAGACTATCCTCCACTTCTGCAGACTATTCTCCACTTCTGCAGACTATTCTCCACTTCTGCAGACTATTCTCCACCTCTACAGACTACCACCCACCTATACAGGTAATCCTCCTCCCATACAGACTATCCCCCACTTCTGCAGACCATCATCTACCTGTACAGACTATTATTCCCCCCCCCCCCCCTTAGGGGTGCCACCTCATCTCTTTAACCCGAAAACATACGAATTACACAGATTCTGACCTGACTATCACCCCAGAACCCGAGTAATTATTATGTGTCGTGTTTGGGGTTAAATGGAAGAGGCTATTATCTCTCCCCCCCCCCCCCCATACAGGCTATTACCCCCCATACAGGATTTTACCCCCCCATACAGGCTATTATCACCCCCCATACAGGCTATTATCTCCCCCCCCCATACAGGCTATTACCCCCCCCCCCCATGCAGGCTATTATCCCCCCCCCCATACAGGCCCCCCATACAGGCTATACCCCCCATACAGGCTATTATCTCCCCCCCCCCCCCATACAGGCTATTACCCCCCCCCCCCATACAGGCTATTATCACCCCCCCCATACAGGCTATTATCTCCCCCCCCCCCCCCATTACAGGCTATTATCTCCCCCCCCCATACCGGCTATTATCCCCCCCCCATACAGGCTATTATGTTCCCCCCATACAGGCTATTATGTCCCCCCATACAGGCTATTACCCCCATACAGGCTATTACCCCCATACATGCTATTATGCCCCCCCCCCCCCCATACAGGCTATTACCCCCCATCCAGGCGATATATTATTATCTCCCCCCATACAGGCTATTATCTACCCCCCATACAGGCTATTATGTCCCCCCCCCCCATACAGGCTATTCCCCCCATACAGGCTATTATGTCCCCCCATACAGGCTATTACCCCCATATTACCCCCCATACAGGCTATTATCTCCCCCCATACAGGCTATTACCCCCCATACAGGCTATTATCTCCCCCCCATACAGGCTATTACCCCCCCCCCCCCCATTATCAGGCTATTACCCCCCCCCCATACAGGCTATTACCCCCCATACAGGCTATTATCACCCCCCCCCCCCATACAGACTACTATCACCCCCCCCCCCCCTTACAGGCTATTATCACCCCCCCCCCCTTACAGGCTATTATTCCCCCCCATACAGGTTATTATCTCCCCCCCCCCATACAGGCTATTACCTCCCCCCATACAGACTGTCCCCCTCCTGTACAGGTTATGCCTTACTCATCCAGACTGTCCCCCCCCCCCCCCCCCCCACACACTGCTACACATTATCATCTACCAGTACAGGACCCCCCCCCCCCCCCCTCCCAATATACAGGTTGTTATCTACCTGTACATCTTACCCGCAATGATTCTATGGCAGTCATGTATTCCGGTGGCGGCGCTTCCCTCCATAGGCAGATCCTGCACCTGTCTGCAGATATTCCCTACTCAGTCCCTACAGAATCCCTGTCTGCTAGAAATCCCTCTCCTGCCCTGCGATGGGCTGACCTTGTCCATAGCAATCCGTCCCCGATTTCCCGGTGTCCCGGTCCGGCTCTGATCTCTCCTCTGATCGGAGTGTCCCCGGGAGGAGGAACCGGAGATCTCCAACCTGTTGCAGCGGCGATCAAAACCCGGGCCGCGGTACCGCCGGCGGCCACGAGAGGGCGCTGCTGTCCGTTCTTCTATGGAGGATCTCTGCGAAGTTTTTTGGGACATTTTCCTCCCCCTCCCCCCACCCACAGGAGAGAGAGAGAGAGAGAGAGAAGATTTGGGGTTTGTGCTCTTATGTAACCCACTTATCTTTTATCAATATTATTAGGTGACCCCATAACTCAACCGTCCAATCAGATTTCATGAAAGTCATTCCTCCTGTAATGTGACTCTACTGTCTGTTCCCATTTTGTAAAGTGCTGCGCAAACTGCTGGCGCCATAAAAGTCCGTATAATAATAATAATAATATCAATAATAATAATATATAAATCCTGTATAATAATAATATTATAAAAATCCTGTATAATAATAATAATAATAATAAATAATAATAATATAAATAATAATAATAATAATAATAATATATAAATCCTGTACAATAATAATAATAATAATAATATAAATAATAATAATAATAATAATATATGAATCCTGTATAATAATAATATTATATTAATCATGTATAATAATAATAATAATAATAAAAATAATAATAATATATAAATCCTGTACAATATTAATAATAATATATAAATCCTGTACAATAATAATAATAATATATTAATCCTAATAATATATAAAACCTGTACAATAATAATAATAATAATAATAATAAAAATAAAAATAATAATATAAAATAATAATAAATCCTGTACAATATAATATATATAATAATAATATAAATAATAATAATAAAAATATAAAATAATAATAATATATAAATCCTGTACAATAATAATAATAAAAATAATAATAATAATAATAATAATAATAATAAATCCTGTACAATAATAATATATAAAACCTGTATAATAATAATATTAATAATAATAATAATAATAATAATAATAATATATTATATAAATCCTGTATAATAATAATAATAATAATAATAATAATAATAATAATAATAAAATAATAATAATAATAATAAATAAATCCTGTACAATAATAATATATAAATCCTGTATAATAATATTAATAATAATAATAATAATAATAATATATTATTATATAAATCCTGTACAATAATAATAATATATAAATCCTGTACAATAATAATAATAATAATATAAATCCTGTAATAATATAAATCCTGTACAATAATAATAATAATAATATATAAATCCTGTACAATAATAATATATAAAACCTGTAATAATAATATATAAATAATAATATATAATCCTATAATAATAATATATAAATCCTGTACAATAATAATAATAATAATATTATATAAATCCTGTACAATAATAATATATAAAACCTGTATAATAATAATAATAATAATAATAATAATAATAATAATATATAAATCCTGTATAATAATAATATATAAATCCTGTACAATAATAATATATAAATCCTGTATAATAATAATAATAATAACATTATTATATAAATCCTGTATAATATTAATATATAAAACCTGTATAATAATAATAATAATAATAATATATAAATCCTGTATAATAATAATAATAATAATAATAATAATAATATATAAATCCTGTATAATAATAATATTATTATATAAATCCTGTACAATAATAATAATAATAATAATAATATATAAATCCTGTATAATAATAATAATAATATATAAATCCTGTATAATAATAATAATATTATATAAATCCTGTATAATAATAATAATAATAATAATAATAATAATATTATATAAATCCTGTATAAAAAACGGAAAATTGTATACTCACCTTTCCGTAATTTTCCTTTCCTGACGCATCTTCATGGCAGCACACACACTGGGTTGTGACTCCGCCCCCACAACCTGACAGGATTGGTTAGCTATAAATTTGAAGGGGAGACGCCCCGCATCATTCTCTGTATATATCATCATAAAACAGCAGGGTGGGCATCTGTGTGCTGCCATGAAGATGCGTCAGGAAAGGAAAATTACGGAAAGGTGAGTATACAATTTTCCGTTTTCCTGACGCATTCATGGCAGCACACACTGGGATATAACTCGCCAGTCGGGAGGGTGCAAGAAAACAGTAATATTATTTAGGAATTGGCTCTAAGAACAGATCTGCCGAAGTCGACGGTAGCCAGGAGAGCAGAATTCACTCTGTAGTGAGAAATGAAGATGTGTTGGGAAGACCAAGTTGCTGCTCTGCCTATGGTTTCCGGTGAAGTCCCGCAATATGCTGCCCAAGAAGTGGCCTCTGCCCCTGTCGAATGAGCCCTAATGCCCTCTAGGAGGCGCAAGTTGCTGGATGGAATAGGTCTCCTTGATAGCTTTAACAACCAAGAGGTAATGGTACGGGAGGTAGCTGGCTGACCTCGTCTGCTCCCGTGTGGGATAATCAAGAGAGAATCCGTCTTCCTGAGATGTAGCGGTGACGTAACTGGAGATGGTAGACTTGACATCCTAGTCATGGGACTCGCCCCTCTCATTAGTAAAAGACGAAAGGACGATGTCCTGGTTATAATGAAAGGAGGAAGTTACCCTTGGATAAAAATGGTCTGAGGGCTTCAGAACCACTCTGTCAGGGAAAAACACTGAATAGGGGTTCCATAGCCATAAGTGCTTATATCTCCGGCGCCCTACTAACTGAGGTGATAGCAATACGGGAAGCCATCTTCAGAGCTAGGTTCCACGGTGAGACCAAGTTGAATGGAGAAAAAGGTGGATTGGACAGGGCCTCGAGTACTACACAGAGATCCCCTGTTGGAAAGGCTGGCCTCCTAGGTGGTCTGATCTTACGTAGGCCCTGAGGAACAGAGTGACTGGATGATGAAGAGCCCATCTAGTACCCGTCATGGCTGAAAGGGCAGATACTTGCACCTTCAGGGTACCCAAGCCCGGGCCCTTGTTAAACCCTGACTGAAGAAATTCAAGAATTTGAGATGGGATTCCAATGTCTTTGCTGCGATGACACGAACCTCTCCCAGATCCTAGTATAGGTGACATCAGTGGAGCTCCTTAGAGCTTGTACTAAGGTTGATATTACCTCCTGAGAGTATCCTAGTTCCCCTAACCTAGCCCTCTCAGCTTTAAAGCTGTCAAATGCAGCTTCTCTGGGCTGGATGGAAGAATTGCCTCTGATGTATGAGATCCCAGGTTACTGGAAGATGTATTGAGGCCGCGTACCTAGTTGTAGCAGGGTCGTAAACCATGGCCTCCTCAGCCGGAACGGTTTTAGTACAATAACTGTGGCTGAGGACTTCCGAAGTCGGGACAGGAATCTTGTAATCCGAGAAGTTGGAAGAAAAATGTACCCTAGCTCGCAGCTCCATGGAAGAACTAGGCAGTTTGTCCCTTCAGGTAATGGAAAGTGGGCTCTGGACAGGAACCTCTGACACTTGGAGTTCTTTGGCGTGGCCGCTAGGTCGACTTCTGGTTCTGGTACTAGTTTTCGTAAGAATGGAGAATACCTGTTGGTTCAGGGACCGTTCGTGTGTTTGAAAGTGTCTCTCGGCTTAGGTAGTTGGCCAACGAATTCTGTGTTGCTGGGACGCATACCCCCCACAGATCTAACAGGTGCACTTGTGCCCCTTCCATTATGAAGCGTGCGACTCCTGATGCTCCCCTGTCTCTGGATACATGACACCGCTACTTGTTGTCCATCCTGATCAGGACACTCTTCCTCTATAGAAGAGGCGCAATGGCCAGGAGGGCCTGAAAGGCTGCTCTGAGCTCTAAAATATTTGACACTATGCCCTGAGCCCGAAAATGCCACTGTCCTTGGGCTACTCAGTCTAGATAGTGTGGACCCCATCACCCCTGGCTGGCGTCCGATGTTACTACTTCTGGACTAGGGGGAACTTTTGGAATGGACTCCCTGAGGTCGGACGGGTGTGTCCACCACCATACTAATTGCTTTACCCAGTTCGGGATGTGAATGGTTTGGAGTATTGATGTTCTATTCCACTGCCTGAGAAAGGAGTTCTGTAAGACTCGCATGTGCCACAGGGGCCACTGTATCAAGGGTATGGATGCTGACATGGACCCCTGGGTACTGAGGCAGGCTCTGACAGTTAGACATCTGGATGATAGCAGACTTTGTATCTTCTGGAGCAAGGGCTTCAGCCTCTCTTGAGGGAGTTGCACCCGGTACAACCTGGTATTTTATTCTGCCCCTAGGAACACCCTAACTTGCCGAATGCTCTGGGTGCTGAGGCGATGCCGAATGGGGGGCACCAAAATTGGAAATGGGATTGATCGATTGAGAACCGAAGGGACCTCTGGAAGGTAAGATGAACTGGGATGTAAAGGTAAATGCCCGAAAAATCTAGAGATAGCATCCAGTCTCCCACGTCCACTGACAACAAAATGGACTGAAGGCTTTTCCAATCTGAGGGCCTCTATTTTGATCGTCTGTTGAAATTCTTTAGGTCCAAGACTGGACGTAGATCCCCGTTTTTTTTTTTTTGTACCAGAAATAAAGGGGAATAAAACCCCCTCCCTTTCTGGTGCGGAAGTACTTGGTAGGCTGGAATGTGTTCCCTGGCAATGTGCCCATGAATTTCCAATTGTGACCGTTCTTGATAGAGGATAGTGTTCATGGATCTGTTATACGAGTTGCCCATATCCGAGCGAATCTCTTGAGTCTGGTGCTCACCTGAGCTGGGTGGGCAGACGGACCCTCAAAAAGGACTTCTGCTGTTCCCCAGCTGTGATTGGCTTACTGTATCTACATGAAGGAGGGTCGAGTCTTCCAGTCCCTCCTAAATTCCCTGCCGGGCGGTAGGATCTAACATCCCTGTACTTGACAGGAAGATCACGCCTGTAAGCGGGGCCCTTCTGGGGCTCTGGTTTTCCTATCGGAGAAATCAGCCCGGACTTTCCCCCGGTAACCTTGGAGATGGCCGAGTCCATCTTTGTGCCGAATACACTTGAGCCGCCATATGGAATTTTGCACCAGTTGATTTTGACGCTGCCTTCGCTATCCAGGGTCTCAGCCATAAGGCTCTTCCCAGCCATGAAGTCGCCCCCTCAGGAGCCGTAAGCCAACTTAATTTTCCTGCAGGGAGGAGAATATCTTCCCCTGGTCGGCTTCTTCTAGAATGGGATTCTCAACATTAGCTGCCTATGCAGCGATAGTTTTAGCGACTGCCGCTGTGGTGATAGCCGGCCTACAAGCGGCTCCTGTCGTGGAGTAGGCTTTCTTCAGTTCTATATTGATTTTATGATCAAGAGCGTCCCGGAAGGTAACTGCGTCTTCAATCGGTAGAGAAACGTCTCTAGCGAGTCGCATTAAAGATGAATCGACCATAGTTGCATTGATCAAAGAATCAAACTTAGACTACCACAAGGGGTACAATCTGCAAACTTGTTGCTCATACTGGGCCGCTTATGCGACCCCCCCACTTATCCTTTATGAGGTTCTCCAGCTCTTCGATGAAGGGAAATGATTCAGGACTCCCTTTTCAGCACCGGGAAATATTTCTGAACCTTCAGAAGTTCTGCCATAACCTCCTCCCAGCCGATCGCTTCCTTGAGTGAATGGGCAAATGGTTCAACCAAAAAGAGACAGTCCGACGCCTGCTCACACTCCTCATTCTTAGAGAGGGTTACTGCACCCTGGCGTAACGGCCGGGCGATGTGCTTGGGGAAGGATCGCCCACATATGATCCCTGTGGCGATTCTCCTGGGAGCTCAGTATCTACTCTGGCCTCTGAATCCTTGGTTACTTCAATGAAGCACGAGCGGCAGGCCAATTCCCCTGGCAAGGATGGCGCCCCGCATATTTGGCAAACATTTGCCATGGTGCGGGTAAGATAGCTCTGTCTGGGATGAAGGTAATCGTCTGCGGTGGGACCGACTATGACGGGAGTGCTGTGACGCGAGCGGCTATGCCTTGATTGAAGAAATCAAGAGGGTAACCTTGAGCGATTTCTTGCGCCTTCTGCCGGAACCATGGCTAGAATCTCCCTCTGTGCCGCAAACTTGCGTCTCTTGACCCGATAGGGCTACCAAAACTGTAGCGTCAGTGGCCAGGCTCTCTTTTTTGTCTCCCCTCTACTTACCACCTTCTGGACGGCCTCTATACCTGGTCAGCTGATGGTGGTCTGCGAGGGCAGTGGCTCCCATGAGGATAGCAGAGAGACAGCCCGAAAAGGTGGGAAAAAAGAGAGAAGGGAAAACATTACAATATGTTCCCCCCCCAACATTTCTATTTATTAAATTAATATAATAATTTTATATACATATATCTATCCTTTTTTTTTTTTTTTTTGGATTATATTAATTGTTAAATTATGGATACACTTTCTTCTATGGTATGTTATAAATTAATATATAAATGTATTGAATGAATGATGAAAACTTATATAGCGCGGCACATGCAAACTGAATCGCCTCTGGGCGCTTGTATAATATCTTCTATCCTATTTATTCCTTTTTTTTTTTTTGTGTGTGTAATCAATTAGCCCAGGCTGATCTGGGACATGCCTGCACACACCTGGTGCAATCTTCACTCTGAGTAGAGCAGAGCAGCAGTGCGGCAGCCAGAACTACAGAGCAATAGGACTGTTTCTTTTTTCCTTCTTTTTTTTAATGACGCGCGCATGTGCAGAAGCATCCCGCTCGCCCGGCGCCATTTTGGAAGAGGGCAGAGGAGACAGGCGGCGTCATCACTGAGCTGCACGCATGTGCAGAGCGCCAAGGGGTACGCAGCGGTGACCCCGAGAGTATGGGGTGTCAGAGGAACCACAGGGCTCAGCAGAGCTGAGAAAAAAACAACAGGCAGACAAAGGTACAAAACGGACTAACCTTAGGTGGTAAATGTAATGATACAAATACCTTTGTGGAAGGACACACTGCAGTGGAAGGAAAGACAGAGCGAAAGTGGGGGCCACTGCGAGATTTGAAGCTTCTTTAAAGCTTGCTACAGATGCCAATATAATTCAAAAGCCCCTGAGACCACCAGAACGGGGTTCCCACCATAAAGCTCATTTAGAGACTGTACAGGAGGGACTTCCAAACAGGAGAGGCTGAACCTGCTGGGGCGATTTGCGGTAAGAGGCATGCTTTTTGCTTGTTCGTTCAATCTTGTCAGGTGAGGATGAAAAAAGAGAATGATGCGGGGCGTCTCCCCTTCAAATTTATAGCTAACCAATCCTGTCAGGTTGTGGGGGCGGAGTCACAACCCAGTGTGTGCTGCCATGAATGCGTCAGGAAAAAATAATAATAATAATAATAACAATATATAAATCCTCTATAATAATAATAATAACAATAATAAAAATAATATTATATAAATCCTGTATAATAATATTCCTTTTCTTTTACAATTTCTTTATTTTTTAAATTTTCAAGAACACAAAGGTATAACATGGATCATAACACAAAGTCACAATAGACAATTGATCATCTTTACATAATCTCTACATAACCTCTCTTTTTATATATCAACCAGCACGAGAGGGAGAAAAAAGAAACAAGACATTAAGACCATTAATTCACCCCAGGGGCAAGACCTGTGAGATCCCTCTGGGAGGAGGAATTCACTGTAGTAGATGTCACAACTACACCGCTACCTCACCACTAGCAGGGTATTAGTAGTAGGGTGTAGTAGTAGGGTGTGTAATAGCGGTGTCTATACATTGATTTCCATCTTCTAGATCTAGAGGGATCCCACAGGTCTGCTCAGGGCAGGACTTAGGGTGGTGGGGGCCCCTGGGCTTAATAATCAAAGGGGCCCCCTGGAGCAGAGAAGCGGGGGGTGGGTGGGTTGTTACTGCCGACCCATCATAGTTGTTGAGGGGGCTGGATCTGCCAACCGCCCGATCAAAGTTGTTGAGTGGGGGGAAGCCGCTGGACGAAGGACCGCCTTCAGTCCAAAGTAATTTTGTGACCCCATGCACAGCAGCAGTGAGGGGGCCCCCTGGAGCATCGAGCGTGGGGGGGGGGGGGGCGGGGCGGGAGGGGGTTGCCGCGAAATTGCGGGAGGGGGTTGCCGCGATTGCCACAAAATTGCAGGAGGCGATTGCTCCGAAATTGCAGGAGGGGGTTTCCGCGATTGCCGCAAATGGTGGGTTGCCGCAATTGGGCCTGGGGGGCCCCCTATTGGGTGGGGCCCATGGGCTTGAGCCCAGTCAAGCCCAATGGTAAGTCCAGCCCTGGGTCTGCTATATACAAAATTATATTGAGCCGGCCTGGAACAATGGAATTCAGCTCTAGGCTCAGTTCACATATTTGTGAATCGGATGCGTTTTGAACCGCGCCCAATTCTTATGACGTGACGGCTTTCAATGGAACCAGGTCACATTACATTGCAAATTAAAATAGAGTCCTGTGTGTTTTTCAATGTCAAATTCACACCTGAAACAATGGTTGGAAACTGCACCGAAACTGGACCCACATACAGTGCCTTGCGAAAGTATTCGGCCCCCTTGAACTTTGCGACCTTTTGCCACATTTCAGGCTTCAAACATAAAGATATAAAACTGTAATTTTTTTGGTGAAGAATCAACAAGTGGGACACAATCATGAAGATGGTGTGTTGCTTTTACGCCAAACATAGCGTTTTGCATTGTTGCCAAAACATTTGATTTTGGTTTCATCTGACCAGAGCACCTTCTTCCACATGTTTGGTGTGTCTCCCAGGTGGCTTGTGGCAAACTTTAAATGACACTTTTTATGGATATCTTTAAGAAATGTCTTTCTTCTTACCACTCTTCCATAAAGGCCAGATTTGTGCAGTATACGGCTGATTGTTGTCCTATGGACAGAGTCTCCCACCTCAGCTGTAGATCTCTGCAGTTCATCCAGAGTGATCATGGGCCTCTTGGCTGCATCTCTGATCAGTCTTCTCCTTGTAGGAGCTGAAAGTTTAGAGGGACGGCCAGGTCTTCATAGACTTGCAGTGGTCTGATACTCCTTCCATTTCAATATTATCGCTTGCACAGTGCTCCTTGGGATGTTTAAAGCTTGGGAAATCTTTTTGTATCCAAATCCGGCTTTAAACTTCTCTACAACAGTATCTCGGACCTGCCTGGTGTGTTCCTTGTTCTTCATGATGCTCTCTGCGCTTTAAACGGACCTCTGAGGGAAGGAGGTCCTGATTCCTCTATATAGATCTTTATATCACTAGAGGGGTCTTCATCGGGGGGAAGGAGGTCCCGATCCCTCGGTCGGGGGGGTTTTCTGTCTTCTCCCCCTGGCATTAATACTAATGCTCCGGCTTTTCTATCTTCAAAGACATTGACCTGAAGGAAGTTTAGAGATCAGGATTTGGGGACGTTTCTCTTGTTTGCTTTGTGCTTATTTGGGGGTCACAGCCAGGCAACTAACATTTTCAGACACAGCTCTGTAAAGACAGCACAGCCAATAGCTCCCGCTGCTGTCTCTGAGTCAGCGAGGAGAGAGGCGCTGCTCTCGGGCACAGTGCAGGATGGAGAATGGGCTCAGGTAAGTATAGGTGGGGGCGGGGGCACAATTAGTAAATAGATAAGAAGGGAGATTATTAATTTGGATAGTCCACTGGTGAGATCTCCCCGTCTTATCCCATTCCTGTCTTTATCTCCTCCACCATAATATAAAATAAATCATGACTGCAGCAGGGATGGTGGGAGCTCCTCATGTAAATGCTGGTGTGCCATAACTGTCTGTGACCCCATCAGGGAGATTTCCACTCACTTCCTGTTCTGACCCCCCCCCCCAGACTGGAAAAATGTGACCTGCAGGGGCCGCAAGCACCTACATCCCCGACTGAGGGTCTTACTTTTATCTCTCTTATATGCAAAACTAAAAAGGGGGGGGGGGAATAAGAAGTGGGAATTCTGTGTGATTTTTTGATTGAGCTCAGCTTCACTCAGCTTCACTCAGCTTCACTCAGCTTTACTCAGCTTCACTCATATTTGCTCAGCTTCATTCAGCTTCAGTCGGCTTCACTCGGCTTCACTCGGGTTTACTCAGCTTCACTCAGCTTTACTCGGCTTCACTCAGCTTTACTCAGCTTCACTCAGCTTTACTCAGCTTCACTCAGCTTTAGGCTCCATTCACATCTAGGCGACAAAACGCCTGTCGCGCGACGCTCGTGCCGCTGGAGGGAAAAAATCCCATTGATGTCTATAGAGATGGTTCACATCTCTGAAACGCCGAACGCCTGTCGCCTGAAAAAAAGTCCCGGACCCTTTTTTTCAAGCGACATTGGCGTTCGGCCATAGACATCAATGGGGAGATTTGTAAAAAAAAAAAATGAATCGAAGCGCGGCAAGTAAAGCCGCGTATGCGGCGTTACTTGCCGCATAGATGTGAATGCAGCCTAACTCAGCTTTACTCAGCTTTAATCAGCTTCACTTAGCTTTACTCAGCTTCACTCAGCTTTACTCAGCTTCACTCAGCTTCCCCTGGCTGGCTGACACAGTGGAGTGAACGGCCTGGAAGTCTTTAGTAAATCATCGCCATTATCTCCGTCAGCACCATGGACAGGGATAAGACACGGAGGAAGGCTTCTGGATGTTGGGGTAAGAAGGGCAAAGTATGAAAAGAAAGTGATACATTGTATAGGAATATACTAAGAATATACTAAGAAATTACTAATGAAGATTTGTCTATATCTGATACATTGTGGCACTGAGATCCCACCACTGAGGAGGACAAGTCTACAATGTGATACAAGATTGTCCATATCTGATACATTGTATAGGAAGATATTAACCACTTAACCTCCCTGGCGGTATGATTCTGTCTGGAATTACGTACCAAAAGCGGTACAATTATTTTGCATGGAAATTCTGCGTTTTATACTGTAGGCCTGCAATTTTTAGGAATAACTCACTTAAATTTGTCCAAACCAGAGTCTAGTAGACATCCCGGGTATGATAAAGTTTGAAACACAAAATCATAAAATTATAATATAATAAATAACTATAAATAATTATAACAAATAATAATGTAATTATAATAAAAATTATTCACTAATGTAATCAAAATCACTGAAATTTGCTCAGTTGCAGAATTGTCGCTGTCATTACTTTTATTTTTTTATGACGAATTTCCCCACAAATCGCTATCGCTCAATTCTGCAAGTGATTGTAATTTATTATCGCTGTTTTCTAGCTGCTCTAAAATCACTTTTGACATAAAGGGACACTTTTGGTTGCTATGGACAATCTACAGTTTGCAGGCACAAAAAAAATGTTTTTATTATGTAAAAGAACATGCAGGGCACTGGGCAGACCACTAGGGACAGGGGGGGTGTGTACTTTTTACATACAGTACTGTAATCTATAAGATTACAGTATTCTGTATGTAATGTGTTTGTTTACTTTTTTGAATTTGCCGCCGGTCTCCGCCCCCGTGCGCCGTTACGTCGCAGGGAACGGAGATCGGCGGCGCGCGGGCACTGTGTGAGTCGAAAGGAGGACGCCACTCGCTCACACAGCGGGGATGCATCGCTGGATCCAGGGACAAGGTAAGTACAGTAACCCAGCCTGGATACAAGGTAAGCCAGCGCGCTGCAGGCTCTGCATATTCACCCCGAGCGCGACTCGGGGATATCGATTTTTACATAAAAAATCCACCCCGAGTCACGCTCGGGGATACCGGCAGGGGGGTTAAGGACCTTGGGTGTTTTTCAGATTTGGCGTTTATAAGAATAAAACACTAGAAAATTACTCAAAACCCCCAAACATTATATATTTTTTTTCTAACACCCTAGAGAATAAAATGGCGGTCATTGCAATACTTTTTGTCACACCGTATTTACGCAGCGATCTTACAAGCGCGCTTTTTTGGGAAAAAAAAAACACTTTTTTGAATAAAAAATTAAGACAACAGTAGCCCAATTTTTTTATATTGCGAAAGATGAAGTTACGCCGAGTAAATTGATACCAACATGTCACTTTTAAAAATTGCGCCCGCTCTTGGAATGGTGTCAAACTTTTACCCTTAAAAATCCCTTGTAATAGAAAAAAGCATGACAGGTCCTCTTAAATATGAGATCTGGGGGTCAAAAAAAAAAATGACATTTAGAATATATTGCTTTAAGGCAGCGTACACACGATCGAACTTGTCCGCTGAAACTAATCCGATCGTGTGTATGGGCTAGCGGACATGTCTAACCGGCAGACACATTTTAAAACATGCTTTAAAATGTGTCCGCCGGAGACATGTCCGTCGGATATGTCCGCTGGTCAGTACACTCATCAGCGGACATATCTTCCCGCACATGCGTAGAATGGATTCGACGCATGCGCAGAAGTATTTTTCTTCCTGGTGCGGTGACGTGGCGGCGTCAACGTCACCGCCATGTCACCGCGCTGTCTGCCGGCGGGGATTTTGATGCGATGGTGTGTACACACCGCCGGACGAAAATCCAGAGGAGACATGTCCGATGAAAACGGTACGCGGACCGTTTCCATCGGACATGTCTCTCCGTGTGTACGTGGCCTAAGAAGCATGGACAGGTTGAGGGTCGGTCAGTGATGTTTCTTCCTTGTCCTGAAGGCTGAGGGACAGTCAGTGATGTTCCCTCCTTGTCCTGAAGGCTGAGGGCCGGTCAGTGATGTTCCCTCCTTGTCCTGAAGGCTGAGGGCCGGTCAGTGATGTTCCCTCCTTGTCCTGAAGGCTGAGGGCCCGGTCAGTGATGTTCCCTCCTTGTCATGCAGACTGAGGGCCGGTCAGTGATGTTCCCTCCTTGTCATGCAGGCTGAGGTCCTGTCGGTGATGTTACTTCCTTGTCCTGCAGGCTGAGGGCCGGTCGGTGATAATCCCTTCTTGTCCTGAAGGCTGAGGGCCGGTCAGTGATAATCCCTTTTTGTCCTGAAGGCTGAGGGCCGGTCAGTGATGTTCCCTCCTTGTCCTGAAGGCTGAGGGTCGGTCGGTGAGGTTCCTTCCTTGTCCTGCAGGCTGAGGGCTGGTCGGTGATGTTCCTTCATTGTCCTGCAGGCTGAGGGCCGGTCGGTAATGTTCCCTCCTTGTCCTGAAGGCCGGTCGTTGATGTTCCTTCCTTGTCTTGCAGGCTGAGGGCCGGTTAGTGATGTTCCCTCCTTGTCCTGCAGGCTGAGGGCCGGTCGGTGATAATCCCTTCTTGTCCTGAAGGCTGAGGGCCGGTCAGTGATGTTCCCTTCTTGTCCTGAAGGCTGAGGGTCAGTCGGTGAGGTTCCTTCCTTGTCCTGCAGGCTGAGGGCCGGTCGGTGATGTTCCTTCCTTGTCCTGCAGGCTGAGGGCCGGTCGGTGATGTTCCCTCCTTGTCCTGAAGGCTTAGGGCCGGTCGGTGATGTTCCTTCCTTGTCCTGCAGGCTGAGGGCCAGTCGGTCATGTTCCTTTCTTGTCCTGCAGGCTGAGGGCCGGTTGGTGATGTTCCTTCTATGTCCTGCAGGCTGAGGGCCGGTCGGTGATGTTCCTTTCTCATCCTGCAGGCTGAGGGCCGGTCGGTGATGTTCCTTCCTTGTCCTGCAGGCTGAGGGCCGGTCAGTGAGGTTCCTTCCTTGTCCTGAAGGCTGAGGGCCGGTCGGTGATGTTACTTCCTTGTCCTGCAGGCTGAGGGCCGGTCAGTGATGTTCCCTCCTTGTCCAGCAGGATGATGGCCGGTTGGTGATGTTCCTTCCTTGTCCTGAAGGCTAAGGGCCGGTCAGTGATGTTCCCCCCTTGTGCTGCAGGCTGAGGGCCGGTCAGTGATGTTCCTTCATTGTCCTGAAAGCTGAGGGCCGGTCGGTGATGTTCCTTCCTTGTCCTGCAGGCTGAGGGCCGGTCGGTGATGTTTCTTCCTTGTCCTAAAGGCTGAGGGCCAGTCAGTGATGTTCCCTTCTTGTCCTGCAGGCTGAGGGCCGGTCAGTGATGTTCCTTCTTTGTCCTGAAAGCTGAGGGCCGGTCGGTGATGTTCCTTCCTTGTCCTGCCTTATGTGACTTGATTTTGGTTCCTCTGCTAATTTTTCTTCACACAGCAGCAGAAGTTTAGGGGGTTCCTTAGCAGACCCACCAACATCTGGAATACGTCTGCGTTCCGCAGGTTGGCTGATGGTTATTTTTCTCTTTCTTTTCATGGATTTAGAGGGACATTTTGGACGGGGCTCTGCGAGTTTCCTTCTTGTTCCCTGGAAGACGTCTTCTTCTCTTTGACCCGACAGACCTCCCCCATATCTCTCCATGGCGAGGGCTCGCTCCTTGTCAACATAGGCAACATAAAATAGAATTAGCTATTTTGAAATCTTCTTCTCTCCAGACAAAGTCGAGGTAAAGCGGAAGATCAGAGTATAATTTGTAGCGGGAGTCGGCTTTGGTAATAAATTGTTTTGGCACAATGATGAAGGATGAAGACAATTTCTTTTGGAAGGAGAGACTTGTGTAAGAAATCATTTTGGTTTTAGTTATAATTCTTTGAGTTTACTGGTGGAAGAATATCCGTAGATTCACGGCCGCCATCAGGAATTATGGGGCCCCTTACACAGCTTCAGGCATGGGCAGGGTCGTCTTAATAGCATTATGGGCCCCTGGGCAAAGTAATGCTCTGGGGCCCCTACAATGATGACAGTGCTTGTAAACAGACATCAAGTAGGTAGGAGGCAGACTGCCTCCCCTGTGTATTTATCACTCTCAGTGCCACCATGGGGCCCCCAATTTTGGACCAGCTGCTTTGGGGAAAGTGCAGGGCCCCCCCATGCAGCTGGGGCCCCTGGGCAGTGCCCAGGTGTGCCCTCTCATTAAGACAGCCCTGGGCATGGACACCCAGTAGCAGAGAACTAGGGGTTGAGAAGTGTGGGGGGGGGGGGGGGGGTGCCGCTGCTAATTGAGAAAATTGAGAAGCGGGGAGCAGTGAATTGAGAAATTGAGAAGCAGGGAGGTGGTGCCACGAATTGGGGGGGTTGACCTGGGCCCCTTACAAAAAAATATATATATATATATAAAAATTATAAAAAGGGGGGTAGCCACTCAGGGCCCTGGGGACCTCTGGGCCCTTTAATAAAAAGAAAAAAAAAGAAAAAAGAAAGGGAATATATATATATATATATATATATATATATATATATATATATATATATATATATATAAAAAAAAAAAGAAGGAAAAAAATATATATATAAAAAAAAAAATTATAAAAAAAAGGGGGGGTTGCCATCCGGGGCACTGGGGACCTCTGGGCCCTTTAATAAAAACAAAAAAGCAAAAAAATAAATATATAAAAAAATAAAAAAAATTATATAAAAAAAAAGGGGGGTTGCCATCTGGGCCCCTGGGGACCTCCGGGCCCTTTTCTGGTGTAATGCCTGTACCCCCTTGATGGCGTAGATTGTAAGCTCTAAAGCACCGGGGCCTTCTGATTCTTCTTGTATTATAACTGTACTGCCTGCCCTCATCCTGTAAAGTGCTGCACAAACTGTTACTGTATATATATATATATATATATATATATATATATATATATATAATTAATATCTGAGTGTAGAGGTGTCCCAGCCATTCCATGCCGACTTAAACATTGAGCGGACTGTACAGTCCTCCTGATCTATAGTCACACGTGATGATACTAAACTCTAGAAGAAGAAGAAGATGTTCCTGTGATGAAGTCTGCACCACAGAGATGATATAAATATGTAGAATATCCCATCAACAATCAATTCAAAACTCAGCATGTCGGCCACACCGGAGTATGAATATTGTGTCCTAGACACAGACTTGCTGAGCTTTAAATTGGTTGTCCGCGGGATACTCCACTTAATTATACCTTGTGAAACCTTTTGAATTTCACAAACGTGTCTGTTATATACTGTAAGATGTTATACATTCTCCTACTTCTGGTTTTGGTTTTTCTGTAACGTTAACAGTGCCCTTCATTGCAAACATCTGAACTCACAAAAGTGTCCTCATATATGGCCAGGTGTCCCCATTCTGTTGGCCATATAGTAGGTGTGATGGTCAGGTGTCCTCATACTGTTGGCCATATAGTAGGTGTAAAGGTCAGGTGTCCCCATACTGTTGGTCATATAGTAGGTGTGATGGTCAGGTGTCCTCATGCTGTTGGCCATATAGTAGGTGTGATGGTCAGGTGTCCCCATACTGTTGGCCATATAGTAGGTGTGATGGTCAGGTGTCCTCATACTGTTGGTCATATAGTAGGTGTGATGGTCATAATCCCCGTACTGTTGGTTGTATAGTAAATGTGATGGTCAGGTGCCCCCATACTGTTGGTCATATAGTAGGTGTGAAGGTCAGGTGTCCTCATACTGTTGGTTGTATAGTAAATGTGATGGTCAGGTGTCCTCATACTGTTGGTCATATAGTAGGTGTGATGGTCAGGTGTCCCCATACTGTTGGTCATATAGAAGGTGTGATGGTCAGGTGTCCCCATACTGTTGGTCATATAGTAGGACTGTAGGTGTGAAGGTCAGGTGTCCTAATACTGTTGGCCATATAGTAGGTGTGATGGTCAGGTGTCCCCATTCTGTTGGCCATATAGTAGGTGTGATGGTCAGGTGTCCTCATACTGTTGGTCATATAGTAGGTGTGATGGTCAGGTGTCCCCATACTGTTGGTCATATAGAAGGTGTGATGGTCAGGTGTCCCCATACTGTTGGTCATATAGTAGGACTGTAGGTGTGAAGGTCAGGTGTCCCCATTCTGTTGGCCATATAGTAGGTGTGATGGTCAGGTGTCCTCATACTGTTGGCCATATAGTAGGTGTGAAGGTCAGGTGTCCCCATTCTGTTGGCCATATAGTAGGTGTGATGGTCAGGTGTCCTCATACTGTTGGTCATATAGTAGGTGTGATGGTCAGGTGTCCTCATACTGTTGGCCTTATAGTAGGTGTGATGGTCAGGTGTCCCCATACTGTTGGCCATATAGTAGGTGTGAAGGTCAGGTGTCCTCATACTGTTGGCCATATAGTAGGTGTGATGGTCAGGTGTCATCATACTGTTGCCCATATAGTAGGTGTGAAGGTCAGGTGTCCTCATACTGTTGGCCATATAGTAGGTGTGATGGTCAGGTGTCATCATACTGTTGCCCATATAGTAGGTGTGATAGTCAGGTGTCCTCATACTGTTGGCCATATAGTAGGTGTGATGGTCAGGTGTCCTCATACTGTTGCCCATATAGTAGGTGTGATGCTCAGGTGCCCTTATACTGTTGGCCATATAGTAGGTGTGATGGTCAGGTGTCCTCATACTGTTGCCCATATAGTAGGTGTGATGGTCAGGTGTCCTCATACTGTTGGCCATATAGTAGGTGTGATGCTCAGGTGTCCCCATACTGTTGGCCATATAGTAGGTGTGAAGGTCAGGTGTCCTCATACTGTTGGTCATATAGTACGTGTGAAGGTCAGGTGTCCTCATACTGTTGGCCATATAGTACGTGTGAAGGTCAGGTGTCCTCATACTGTTGGCCATATAGTAGGTGTGAAGGTCAGGTCTCCTCATACTGTTGGCCATATAGTACGTGTGAAGGTCAGGTGTCCTCATACTGTTGGCCATATAGTAGGTGTGATGGTCAGGTGTCCTCATACTGTTGGCCATATGAAATACAGGACTTCAGTTAGTCCAGCGACTTCCCCATTGCACTGCTGTAATAATCTGTGAGCCTCTACACACCATTAATATAAATAATGATGATGACATCAAACCGCAACCCTTGATAATCTCTGCACCCAGACAAGTTAGAAGGCTGGGAGGAGTCTAAGAGTACTTAAAGCGGAGCTCCAGCTGCGATTTTTTTTTTTTTAAAGTCAGCAGCTACTAACAGTGTAGCTGCTGACTTTAAATAAGGACACTTACCTTGTCCTACTTGCCCGCGCTGATGGGCCCCCCAATGCCGGTCCCACGATCGCTCCGGGTCCCGCGCCGCCATTCACACTATGGGAAACAGGCAGTGTAGCCGTACGGCTTCACTGCCCATTTCCTACTGCGCCTGCGTGAGTCTCACGCTGGCTTGTGAATGGGCGGCTGCTCTCTGAGAACACACACAGTTCCCAGAAAGCAGCGCGCCCCATTCACAAGGAGAAGGACAAGAAGAAAAGGCACCGCGGTGTGGAAGAGGCAGGTTACGGACTTTTTTTTTTTTTCAGGTTTTTTTTATTTGATTTTTTTAAACAACATGGGAAAATGTTGTTTTCCTGGGTGGAGCTCCGATTTAAGACTCCCTCCCTGTCCAGGGTTTTGTCATTGTTTTCTGCCTCAGCGGGTCAGTCTCAGCGTTTTTTTTTTTTTATTATTATTTTATTTATATCGAGAGAATTAGTCCACAAGAATTACAAACAAAGAAAATATAACAATATGAATAGATAATTATGATATTGCTCATGCACCCACATGGATAACATAAACTTAACAGTTATATTTATTTTCCATTCTCTTAGGGAAGTGAAAAAAAAACATATAAATAAATAAATATAAAAAAAAGTCTCAGCGTTTCTGTCATGGCGTTTCTGTCTGCCAGGAATTCTGTCTTTGCATTTCTACCGCTGCGTTTCTGGCCCAGCGTTTCTGTCATAGTGTTGCCCCAGGTTTCTTTTGTTGCATTTCTGCCTCAGCAGTGCAGTCTCAGCGTTTCTGCCCAGGGTTTCTGTCATTGATTTTAGTCTCAGCATTCTGTCATAGCCACTGGCGTAGCGGGGGGGGGGGGGGGCAGGGGGGGCACACGCACCAGGCGAAAAATTGGGGGGGCGAAATCCCGGCGTCCGACCGGGAGTCGGACCGTGCGACCGTCACTTTTTAAAACCAATTGGAGTGCAGTCATCATCATGTCCCGAGGCGAGCCCTGTGATTGGGCGTATGTAGTCATGTGCTCACTCACTCAGCACGCCGGATCTGGCCAATCCATTAACGTCGGCGCCGGGCGCATGCGCAAAGGCTGCCCTGGCCTAGAGTCCCGCCCGCGCTTCTCCGGATACCGCCGCTGCGCCAGGCATCTTCTCCTCCTGTCAGGCTGACTAAGAAGAAGAAGAATCTCCCTCCCAGACCAGTCCCTGCCTGGCTGACACCGACATCATCGCCTGCCCCTGAGCGCCGCCGCCGCGGATGTGCACAAGCTTCCCTGACCCCTGGGCAGTGGGCTTTGTATACTACACTTGCCAGGTAATGAGTATGACATAACAGCTATTTGTGAATCCAAGTTTCAGGGTCATATGATATTTCTAGCAGGAATGTATTATCCATTCCTGCTAGAAATATCATATGACCCTGAAACGTGCTTGTTGTGCAGTGTGCAGTGCACTGAGATTTGGGCCATTTTTATTTAAATTTTATAATTTTTGCAGCAGCAACTTTAAGGGGCAATTTATAAAAAATGTTCGGAGCTACCTGGAAAACTGCATGTGCATTTGTTCACATGCGAATGGAGGCAACAATGGTGATGGCATTGGTGCCTGGTGGCAGCATGGAGGTCTGAGTCTCCTCCTCTCTCCCCCAACTAGGTGCTTTTGGTGTGGTGGCGGTGCGGTGCCGAGTGTCAGTGACCGTCACTGTCACTTGTATTGTGACACACTGTGTGACAATAGTAAATTTGTCACAATACAAGTACTAACTGAGGTCACTGACACTCGGCACTGCACCGCCACCACACCAGCAGCACCTAGTTGGGGGAGAGAGGAGGAGACTCAGACCTCCATGCTGCCACCAGGCACCAATGCCATCACCATGCCACGTGTATGTTAAATAAATTCACATTGTTAATGCCCTTTACATGTGTTTAATTATCCTTATAACCAGAGTGGATGATTATACAGAGGTCCCACTATCACAAAGAGGTCCCACTATCACATCCGAGGTCCCCCTATCACATCAGAGGTCCCCCTATCACATCAGAGGTCCCCCTGTCACATCAGAGGTCCCCCTATCACATCAGAGGTCCCCCTGTCACATCAGAGGTCCCCCTGTCACATCAGAGGTCCCACTGTCACATCAGAGGTCCCACTATCACATCAGAGGTCCCACTATCACATCGGAGGTCCCCCTATCACATCAGAGCCCTCCACACAACCCGGCTATTTACACCTTGTACCCGCCGCTCTCCGCACTATAGCCGGCCTCTCATGAACGCGCACAATGATCAGCCTAGGCGCGGGGGGGGGGGGGGGGGGCGAAAAAAAAAATTCTGCCCCGGGCGCCCATAACTCTGGTTACGCCACTGGTCATAGCATTCTCTCAGCGTTTCTGCCCAGGTTTTCTGTCATTGTATTTCTGCCTCAGCGTGTCAGGCTCGGCGTTTCTCTCATGCCATTGCCGCCCCAGGATTTCTGTCATTACGTTTCTGCCTCAGCCTTTTTAGGCTTAGCGTTTCTCTCATACTATTTCTGCCCCAGGTTTTCTGTCATCATATTTTTGCTATAGCTTTTCTGTCATTGTGTTTTTGGCCCCAGGGTTTCTGTCATAGTTTTCTGCCCCACGTTTTTCTGTCATAGCGTTTCTGCCCCACGTTTTCTGTCATAGCGTTTCTGCCCCACGTTTCCGTCATAGCGTTTCTGCCCCACGTTTTCTGTCATAGCGTTTCTGCCCCACGTTTCCGTCATAGCGTTTCTGCCCCACGTTTTCTGTCATAGCGTTTCTGCCCCACGTTTCCGTCATAGCGTTTCTGCCCCAGGTTTTCTGTCTTAACGTGTCTGCCCCAGGTTTTCAGTCATAACGTGTCTGCCCCAGGTTTTCTGTCATAGCGTTTCTGCCCCAGGGTTTTTTGTCTTAGCTTTTCTGTCCCAGGTTTTTCCTGTCATAGCGTTTCTGCCCCACGTTTTTTTGTCATAGCGTTTCTGCCCCACGTTTTTCTGTCATAGTGTTTCTGCCCCACGTTTTTCTGTCATAGCGTTTCTGCCCCAGGTTTTCTGTCATAGCGTTTCTGCCCCAGGGTTTTTTGTCTTAGCGTTTCTGTCCCAGGTTTTTCCTGTCATAGCGTTTCTGCCCCACGTTTTTTTGTCATAGTGTTTCTGCCCCACGTTTTTCTGTCATAGGGTTTCTGCCCCACGTTTTTCCGTCATAGCGTTTCTGCCCCACGTTTTCTGTCATAGCGTTTCTGCCCCACGTTTTCTGTCATAGCGTTTCTGCCCCACGTTTCCGTCATAGCTTTCTGCCCCACGTTTCCGTCATAGCGTTTCTGCCCCAGGTTTTCTGTCATAGCGTTTCTGCCCCACGTTTTTTTGTCATAGCGTTTCTGCCCCACGTTTTTCTGTCATAGTGTTTCTGCCCCACGTTTTTCTGTCATAGGGTTTCTGCCCCACGTTTTTCTGTCATAGGGTTTCTGCCCCACGTTTTTCGGTCATAGCGTTTCTGCCCCACGTTTTCTGTCATAGCGTTTCTGCCCCACGTTTTCTGTCATAGCGTTTCTGCCCCACGTTTCCATCATAGCTTTCTGCCCCAGGTTTTCTGTCATAGCGTTTCTGCCCCAGGTTTTCTGTCATAGCGTTTCTGCCCCAGGTTTTCTGTCATAGCGTTTTCTGCCCACGTTTTCTGTCTTGGCACTACGGCCCCCACGTTTTCTGTCTTGGCACTACCGTCCCCGCGTTTTCTGTTTTGGCACTACGGCCCCCACGTTTTCTGTCTTGGCACTACGGCCCCCACCTTTTCTGTCTTGGCACTACGGCCCCCACGTTTTGTCGTATTTCTGTCTGCCATTGCATTTCTGCCTCAGCATTTCAGGCTCAGTGTTGCTCTCATACCATTTCTGCCCCAGGTTTCTGTCCTATTATTTTTTTTGCCTCAGCATTCAGGCTCAGCGGGTCTCCCATACCATTTCTGCCCCAGGTTTTGCCATAGTTTTCAGTCTCAGCAGTTCTGCTGCCCCCACGATTTCTGTCCCCCTCTATTTCTGTCATAGCATTTCTGCCCCCACGATTCCTGTCAGTGTTTGTTTGTCTTGGTGTTGTCGTCTTCGTGGTTACCATGTCTCATTGTACTTTGTCCATGTTGCATCTGGATTGATTAGCTAGTGCTCACATCTCAGGATCTGTCACGTCTACAGATTCATACGGGCTGAGGTTTCGTGTTTTAATGATTGTTGGCCACAATCTTCTCGCTTGTTTACATACGTCATACGTTGCACGTTCATTCATTACACCTTTACGATTACCCACCACAGTCCATGCGTACACTAGCACTGAGTGTTCAGTTAAATTGCCTGTCTCTGCGCTGCAGGTTACTCAGGCTCACATGCCAGTTACACTGGGGGAGCTGTCATTGGGTTCATTCATGCGCAGTGGTCTTGATGTTTCTGCTCATATTCTCATACATAGGTAGGCACAGAGGTCGTTGTTGTTTCATGTCTGTTTTCTGTCTTGTCTAGGTTGTGTCAGCGCACCCCCATCTCCTGCTCTTCTTCCTTTTCTGCCGGCCATGTCATCATCCCTTTGGGTCTGGTCTATCAGGCCTTCTGGTTTTATGGCTGAGCCATGGGTGTTCCTTGTCAGAGGTGGTGGTGGAATCACCCATCCCTAATTCTCTGACGTCCCTACTGTAGGTACTTTCAGACCTGCTTACGGGGCTCATCAGTGCATCATCAGGGTTTTCATAGTGTTGTGGCTTCAGCTGGCAGTCATGCTTTCATTACCAATCAAGTTTCTGGATGCAGCTTTTCCAGGGGTGGTTGGTCTAGTTTCTCTACCTTCATGCGGTAGGTGGGGGGCTGGGCCTCTTAGGTACCTAGTAGCGAGTTCCAATAGCATTGGTACTATGGGCTGCTCTCTCCTGCAAGACTTTTTCATTAAGTACTTGTCCGTGGTCTGGAGCACTTGTGCAGTTGAGGGGGGGGGGTTGTGTTGGCTTCCATACCGATATCAACTGTCCTTGCGTTAATTTCCGTCAGTCCTGCCGGTGTCAAGGTGAGGCCCCGTACACACGACCGAGCTTCTCGGCAGAATCCAGCGAGAAGCTTGCTGGGATCCATATTCTGCCGAGAAGCTCGATCGTGTGTACGTTTTCGCCGAGCAAACTGTCGAGCGAGGCGTCAAGCCAAAATAGAGAGCAGGTTCTCTATTTCCTCGACGCCTTTTTCGACAGCCTGGTCGACGAACTCGACGGCCGGCCGAGAACCTCGTCGGGCGGAACGATGGGTTTAGCCCGATGAGGTTCTCGTACGTGTGTACCTCAGTCTATTTTATGCATCATCATTGGGCCGTGCTTATGCCTGTAACCAAGTCTATCAGGTAGGAACGGGTTCTGTGTGTCAGTATGGTTCCATGTTTTAGGTTGCTTGTTGCCTAAGCACATGGGCCTAGTCCATCTGCTCTGTCAACATACCCATCAGGTATCCAGCACTTCAGGCTCCTGCCAGTTGTCAATTTTTTGAAACTCATCCTCTCACTTTCCCAAACCAAGTATGGGTAGGCCAGGGGTTGGGGGGTTTCCTCACGGAGCTACATCTCTGGTGTTCGGTTGAAGTATTCGTTTGTTAGGCCATTATTGCAGGGGCTCCTCGGGCCTGCCCTGGTTCAGTTGCCCCCATGTATCCTCTCATCATAAGCGCTTCAGGCTCTTGTCTGGGTTGTCGCAGGCAGCAGGCTCGAAACAATCTTTCTCGGGGCATTAGTTGAGTTCTGGGCTGCTTCACACATTCGGCAGGGGCTTCCTTCTATCACAGGTCATGAGTCAGTTGCTTCTCCGGTCATAATGGGTACTTATCGGGTATACATACGGTTGCCATCCGGGCGCTTGCTGCTTTACTTGTTGGGTGCTTATCTACCCCTCTTCACCTAAATATGTGTCTTTTGTCCTCTTGTCAGGCATACCGACCAGCCGGCCAAAGGCACACCTCAGGCCTTGGTTATTAGGGTTATCGCATTCCTTACTCGAAGACTCTGGTTAGTAGGGTTATCGCATTCCTTACTCGAAGACTCTGGCCAGCCTGAGTTTGTGGGAGGAGTCTAAGAGTACTTAAGACTCCCTCCCTGTCAGGGCTGGGTTCGGCGTCGGTTTCTGGGTTCCCACCCATTCCCCCAGCTTTCATACATACTCATTGTACTTTTTCTTATTCGGGGTATGCCCTCTTTTCAGGCATACCGACCAGCCGGCCAAAGGCACACCTCAGGCCTTGGTTATTAGGGTTATTGCATTCCTTACTCAAAGACTCTGGTTAGTAGGGTTATCGCATTCCTTACTCGAAGACTCTGGCCAGCCTGAGTTTGTGGGAGGAGTCTAAGAGTACTTAAGACTCCCTCCCTGTCAGGGCTGGGTTCGGCGTCGGTTTCTGGGTTCCCACCCATTCCCCCAGCTTTCATACATACTCATTGTACTTTTTCTTATTCGGGGTATACCCTCTTTTCAGGCATACCGACCAGCCGGCCAAAGGCACACCTCAGGCCTTGGTTATTAGGGTTATTGCATTCCTTACTCAAAGACTCTGGTTAGTAGGGTTATCGCATTCCTTATTAGAAGACTCTGATTACAAGTAAAAACTCCAACACAAATGACTGAGGGGACTTTACTCTGCTAAAATGTCAAAAAAAAATTATTTGTATCTATTGCTTCCGTCCACACCTAACAAAAACTAATAGCTGGTAAGGAGGTCTTCCTTAACAGCTTCCAGTGGTCCAGTTATTCTGACTGGGTGTCAGAATAACAGCCGCCCATGGGGGCGCGCATCGCGGCGATCGGTTGTGCGGCGTGTCAGTCTGAAACACTGTTACATCGACCTCGGTAAAGACCCTCCTATGAAGGCTCTTTACCATGTGATCATCCAGGTCCAATCACGGCTGATCACAATGTAAACAGGAAGAGACATTGATCGGCTTTTCCTCACTCGCATCTGACAGATGGGAGTAGTAGAGAGCTGATCGGCTGCTCTCCTGACAGGGGGGGTCTGTGCTGATTGCCTGCCCAGGACCACCAGGATGCCGTCAGGACCACCAGGGATGGCCACCCACACTGGACCACCAGGTATGCCACCCTAGACCACCAGGAATATGCCAACCAATGCTCAGGCATCTGCCAATCAGTGCCAATCTACAATGCACGCCAGTGCCATCAGTGCCATCAGTGCTGCATATCAGTGCCGCCTATCAGTGTCCAGTAGTGCTGCCTATCAGTGCCACCTATAAGTACCCATCAGTGCAGCCTTTCAGGGCCCATCAGTGTTGCCTATCAGTGCCCACCAGTGCCACCCATGAGTGCCCATCAGTGCAGTCTATCCATGCCCATCAGTGCTGCATATCAGTGCTGCCCATCAGTGCCCATCAGTGCCATCAGTGCCATCTCATTGGTGCCACCTTATCAGTGCCCATCAGTGAATGAGAAAACATGTGTTAAGGCTTGCCGCAGGTTAGCCTGTATTTGTGGGAGGAGTCTGATGAGTACTTAAGGCTCCTCCCGCGTCAGGTCCGGTGTTGGCGCCATTTCTGGTTTAGCAGAGCAGCAGCCGCCGCCTCGTGGTTCACGTCGGGCTTTCATTCATTCAACCAGCCATCCATCCATCTTTTTCTGTGGGCATGCCGGTTTTGAGGGAGGAGGGGGGGGTCCGCTCATCCAGCTATCCACCTTTCTGGCGATATCTTGCGGGCAGCCGAGAGGGGGCCGCCCACGTGTGTTTTCCTCCATGTCAATCCTGCAGGGCGGGCACCCCCAGCTTCTCCCGGTCTACGTATGCCAGGTGGGGGGGGGGGGGGCGGGAGCCCGCCATCCACCAACCGCACTCCTCCAGGTAAAGCCGGTGCCCTACAGGGCCGCCCGCCGCTCGTCTACCCCATCTACTTCCAGGCTCACAGAGGGGGGGGGCGGCGCGCTGCTGCGGGGGGGGGCATCCATCCATCCATCCACATCTCCGCACACGCAGGCATCTTGCGGGGCCAGGGATGCCCGCTCCTCCTCCCTGTCTGTGTTGCAGGTGCGCGCCAAGGGGGGAGGGGGCGGGCGCGTCCATCCACCCCCTCCGGGCGCACGCTGATGGGTTGCAGGACCGCCCCCTCGTCCACGCCGGTGTCATGGGGGGGGGCAAGGGGGTGATGTCCACCCACTCTTACAGGGTCTCGTTGGCGGCATAGGGGGTTGTCCACCCTTCATGTCTCGCTGGGTAGCATAGGAGGGTTGTTCCATCTGTTCCCCCGGGGTTTCAAGCTGGCAGCATGGGGGGGGGGGGATGTCACGCTGCCAGTCTTCCTTGCATTTCTGCAATTTGTCTTAGCACCATGCCCTGCGTTTTCTGGGGGGGGGGGGGTTCCCAGAGTTTCTGTCATGCGTTTTGCCCCAGAGTTTCTGTCATGCGTTTCTGCCCCAAGAGTTCTGTCATGCGTTTCTGCCCCAAGAGTTTCTGTCATGCGTTTCTGCCCCAAGAGTTTCGGTCATGCGTTTCTGCCCCAAGAGTGTCGGTCATGCGTTTCTGCCCCAAGAGTTTCTGTCATGCGTTTCTGCCTCAAGAGTGTCGGTCATGCGTTTCTGCCCCAAAAGTTTCTGTCATGCGTTTCTGCCCCAAGAGTTTCTGTCATGCGTTTCTGCCCCAAGAGTTTCTGTCATGCGTTTCTGCCCCGGAGTTTCTGTCATGCATTTCTGCCCCGGAGTTTCTGTCATGCGTTTCTGCCCCAGAGCTTGTCATGCGTTCTGCCCAGCTTTTCTGTCAGGCTCTCTGGCCCAGCATTTCTGTCATGCGTTTGCATCACAGCGTCAGTACGTTTGGGGCATGTGTAGCACACTTGTGTAAGGGCGGGGGTTTCGGTCACAACATTCCTGCCCCGGGTGGGGGTTGCCGCCACAGCGTTTCTGCCCCAGGGGTTTCCGTCACAGCGTTCTGCCCCGGGGGTTTCCGTCACAGCGTCCTGCCCCAGGGGTTTCCGTCACAGTGTTCTGCCCCAGGGGTTTCCGTCACAGTGTTCTGCCCCAGGGGTTTCCGTCACAGTGTTCTGCCCCAGGGGTTTCCGTCACAGTGTTCTGCCCCAGGGGTTTCCGTCACAGTGTTCTGCCCCAGGGGTTTCCGTCACAGCGTCCTGCCCCAGGGGTTCCCATCACAGCGTTCTGCCCCAGGGGTTTCCGTCACAGAGTTCTGCCCCAGGGGTTTCCGTCACAGTGTTCTGCCCCAGGGGTTTCTGTCACAGTGTTCTGCCCCAGGGGTTTCCGTCACAGTGTTCTGCCCCAGGGGTTTCCGTCACAGTGTTCTGCCCCAGGGGTTTCCGTCACAGTGTTCTGCCCAGGGGTTTCCGTCAGGTTCTGCCCAGGGGTTTCCACAGTGTTCTGCCCAGGGGTTTCCGTCAGTGTTCTGCCCCAGGGGTTTCCGTCACAGTGTTCTGCCCCCAGGGGTTTCCGTCACAGTGTTCTGCCCCAGGGGTTTCCGTCACAGTGTTCTGCCCCAGGGGTTTTCTGTCACAGTGTTCGCTGTGCCAGGGGTTTCCGTCACAGTGTTCTGCCCCAGGGGTTTCCGTCACAGAGTTCTGTTCTGCATGCAGGGGTTTCCTGTGCCACAGTGTTCTGCCCCAGGGGTTTCCGTCACAGAGTTCTGTCATTGTCCACTGTCACTGCCATGCATTGTGCCACTGTCCATGCCATCATATCAGTCACTGTGCCATCAATTGTCACCACTGTGCCCCATGCCACTGTGCTCATTGTCGCCTCTGTGCCCCATGATGCCACTGTGCCCCATGCCACTGTGCCCCATGATGCCACTGTGCCCCATGATGCCCCTTTCCCTGTAAAAAAAACACTTACCTGACGCTTCCATGTCCTCCCTCGATGTCTTCTGCCGCCGTGGAGAAGCTTCAGCCAATCAGGTTCCTCATAACCAGAATCCGGGAACCTGATTGGCTGAAACGGCCGTCAGTCTAATGCAAGGACCGCTCCTTGCATAGACTTCCGAGAGCCGGAGGGCGGCACTGGAAAAGTTCCCCTCAGCCAACCAGCTGCCGCTATTCGGGTAACCGGCGTCCCATGTCCGGTTATACGAATAGACCAGGCAGCTGGCAACAGTAACTCACGTTCAATGCATTGCATTGAACGTGTGTTACTTGCGAGAGGGGGTGGCGCTGCAGCGCCCTCTATAGACGGCCGCCAGAACTTCGGCTAAAATGTAAAAATGACATTTTAGCCGAATAAAAGTTCTTAAAGGGCCCGTTTTTTTTTTTTGTGACTGCGGGAGGGGGGACGGCGCCTGTGTGCCCATATGGGCGGGCCGCCACTGGTTGTTTATCATTTTTGCCCCAGTCGCAGGTTTCTGTCATTTCTGCCCCAGCATGTCGGTCGTATTGTCTGTCATGGCGTGGTTGTTGTTTGTTGGTTATCGTGTCTCATTGTTCTTTGTCATGTTGCAACTGGGTTAGTTAGCTAGCATTTCGGTTTCGTTTCGAGGTTTCGTTTTTAATGGTTGTTGCCCACAATCTTCTCGCCCGTATATCATACGTCATACGATGCACTTTCATTCTCACACCTGTACGACTACCCACCACGCTCGGTGGGTTCACCAGTCCTGAGTGTTCAGTTATCGCCTGTGTCTGCGCTGCAGGTTACTCAGGTGCATTTACCAATCACATAGGGGTGGGGTGCTGTCTTTTAGTTCATTCTCGCGCAGTGGTCTTGATGTTCCCGCTCATGTTCCCGTACTTAGGTAAGGTTCCGGGGGGGGGGGGGGGTGTTGCATGTCTGGTGATTGGTTGTTTGCAGTGGCAGCTGGTGCTCAAAATTTTTGGGGGGCACAAACGAAAAAAAAATATTGCAGCCTCACTGTGCCCATCACATGCAGCCACTGTGCCATGCCACCAAATGCAGCCACTGTGCCATCAATTGTCACCACTGTGCCATGCCATCAAGCACAGCAACTGTGCCATCAATTGTCACCACTGTGCCATGCCATCAAATGCAGCCACTGTGCCATCAATTGTCACCACTGTGCCATGCCATCATATGCAGTCACTGTGCCATCAATTGTCACCACTGTGCCATGCCATCAAACGCCACCACTACTGTGCCATCAATTGTCACCACTGTGCCATGCCATCATATGCAGTCACTGTGCCATCAATTGTCACCACTGTGCCATGCCATCAAACGCCACCACTGTGCCATCAATTGTCACCACTGTGCCATGCCATCATATGCAGTCACTGTGCCATCAATTGTCACCACTGTGCCATGCCATCAAACGCCACCACTGTGCCATCAATTGTCACCAATGTGCCATGTGATGATGCCATCATATGCAGTCACTGTGCCATCAATTGTCACCACTGTGCCATGCCATCAAATGCAGTCACTGTGCCATCAATTGTCACCACTGTGCCATGCCATCAAATGCAGTCACCACTGTGCCATCAATTGTCACCACTGTGCCATGCCATCAAACGCCACCACTGTGCCATCAATTGTCACCACTGTGCCATGCCATTGTCACATGTGGCAACTGTCACTGTGCCATCAATTGTCACCACTGTGCCCGCCACCCATGCCATCATATGCAGTCACTGTGCCATCAAAAAATTGTGACCACTGTGCCATGCCATCATATTCAGTCACTGTGCCATCAATTGTCACCACTGTGCCATGCCATCATATTCAGTCACTGTGCCATCAATTGTCACCACTGTGCCCCATGCCACTGTGCTCATTGTCGCCTCTGTGCCCCATGATGCCACTGTGCCCCATGCCACTGTGCCCCATGATGCCACTGTGCCCCATGATGCCCCTTTCCCTGTAAAAAAAACACTTACCTGACGCTTCCAGGTCCTCCCTCGATGTCTTCTGCCGCCGTGGAGAAGCTTCAGCCAATCAGGTTCCTGATAACCAGAATCCGGGAACCTGATTGGCTGAAACGGCCGTCAGTCTAATGCAAGGACCGCAGATTGCCTGCGCTCCTTGCATAGACTTCCAAGAGCCGGAGGGCGGCACTGGAAAAATTCCCCTCAGCCAACCAGCTGCCGCTATTCGGGTAACCGGCGTCCCATGTCCGGTTATACGAATAGACCAGGCAGCTGGCAACAGTAACTCACGTTCAATGCATTGCATTGAACGTGTGTTACTTGCGAGAGGGGGTGGCGCTGCAGCGCCCTCTATAGACGGCCGCCAGAACTTCGGCTAAAATGTCAAAATGACATTTTAGCCGAATAAAAGTTCTTAAAGGGCCCGTTTTTTTTTTTTGTGACTGCGGGAGGGGGGGCGGCGCCCGTGTGCTCATATGGGCGGGCCACCACTGGTTGTTTATCATTTCTGCCCCAGTCGCAGGTTTCTGTCATTTCTGCCCCAGCATGTCGGTCGTATTGTCTGTCATGGCGTGGTTGTTGTTTGTTGGTTATCGTGTCTCATTGTTCTTTGTCATGTTGCAACTGGGTTAGTTAGCTAGCATTTGAATCTCGGGATCTGTCACGTCTACAGATCCATACGGCCTGAGGTTTCGTTTTTAATGATTGTTGCCCACAATCTTCTCGCCCGTATACCATAAGTCATACGATGCACGTTCATTCTTACACCTATACGACTACCCACCACGCTCCGTGGGTTCACCAGCCCTGAGTGTTTAGTTATCGCCTGTGTCTGCGCTGCAGGTTACTCGGGCGCATTTAACTTTCACATAGGGTTGTGGGGCGGTCTTGGTTCATTCATACGCAGTGGTCTCGATTTTCCTGCTCATGTTCTCCTTCTTAGGTAGGTGCCGAGGGGGTTGTGATCGTTGCATGTCTGGTGATCTGTTGTCTTGTTTGCTAGTTTATGTTCCCGAATCCGATTCTGGCTTGGTTACCATGTGCCACGATGCATTGCCAGTGCTTTGGTCTTATCCGCCTTCCAGGTAGCTGACACTCAGTCTCCTACCTGTTGTCCTTTTTGCCACTTACCCTCTCACTTCCCTTCATCAGCGTGGGTAGTACCCGGTTGAAGGATTCCAATCCGCTTGGCCCTTGCTCGACTTCCCCCATGCATCCTCTTGTCACAAGTAGTTCATTCCTTATGGTGGGGTTGTCTTGGGCATCAGGCTCGGGCCATCTTTCATGGGTCGCTGGTTCCATAGAGTGTTCCTTCTGTCACAAGTCATGGGTCAGTGGGTTCTCCTGTCATAACGGTCACGTGTATGGTTGCCTTCCAGGCGCACGCTACTCCACTGGACGGAGTGTTCTCTACCCTTCTTCACCTAAACATGTGTCTTTTGCCCTCTTTTAGGCATACCGACCAGCTAGGCCCAGGCACACCTCAGGCCTTGGTTGATAGGGTGTTCACTTTCCATACTCGAAGACTCTGACTACAAGTGTCAAGGCTTGCCGCAGGTTAGCCTGTATTTGTGGGAGGAGTCTGATGAGTACTTAAGGCTCCTCCCACGTCAGGTCCGGTGTTGGCGCCATTTCTGGTTTCCCACCCACCCGTTACCCCTGCTTCACACACTCCATTTCTCTTTGTTCTTTTTCTCATTTTCATATTCAGGGTATGCCCTCTTTTAGGCATACCGACCAGCTAGGCCCAGGCACACCTCAGGCCTTGGTTGATAGGGTGTTCACTTTCCATACTCGAAGACTCTGACTACAAACTTATATTTATACAAAATTTTACAACAGAAACAAAAGAAAAACTTTTTCAAAATTATAAATTTTTTATTTTTTTACCACCAAAAGAAACCACATGGTTATGATGTAGCATGACCGCGCAATTGTCATTCAAAGTGCGACAGCTCAGAAAGCTGAGAATTGACTCTGGCAGGAAGAGGGTGTGAGGGAAGTGCCCCCCGGTACTGAAGTGGTTAAATCCCCCAGAATTCCTCCTTTCTATTGTTCAACGTTTGTGCCTTGCCTGTTGTCAGCATGGCTGGGACGGTCTCGGGAAATCAGCGGTCTCTCCGAAACACAAAACGTCCTGTGACTGTAATTGCTTCTATGTTTAGCTGATGAAAATGCGGCATAAGTGGAAAGCGACAGTTTTCATGGCTCAAGTCACAACCCCGTCATTATGGAAACCACATGTGGGGAGCAGCGAGTGCGGAGGAAATGGAACCGAATCGGAGACTTTATTCTGTGTGATATTTCAACACACTCTTGTCTGGGTGAACGATTAGACGCGATCGTATAGATGGACATCACGGACGGTCGATCGATGAGCTGAGAATTACAGTTTTAGGGGATCTCTCTTAGTTCGTTTGTTGGTTTTAGTTTATTTCGAACATGTAAAAAAAACATACAAAATAAAAGAAGTAATCGTTCAGTAGAAGACGATCACAAAACAACGAGAGAAGACAAAAGAGAACCATAAAAAATCATTAAGTTTACGTATCGGAAAAGGAACGGGAAGAAGTCCAATCTCTCACATTGATCATTAACCACTTAAGGCCCAGACCTTTATGCAGGTAAAGGACCCGGACAGTTTTTGCGATTTGGCACTGCAGCGCTTTAACTGACAATTGCGCGGTCGTGCGACATGGCTTCCAAACAAAATTGGCGTCCTTTTTTCCCCCACAAATAGAGCTTTCTTTTGGTGGTATTTGATCACCTCTGCGGTTTTTATTTTTTGAGCTATAAAAAAAATTGAGCAACAATTTTGAAAAAAATTCACTATTTTTTTCTTTTTTGCTATAATAAAGATCCCCCAAAAAGATATTAAAAAGCATTTTTTTCCTCAGTTTAGGCCGATACGTATTCTTCTACATATTTTTGGTAAAAAAAATCGCAATAAGCGTTTATAAATTTATAGCGGTTACAAAATAGGAGATAGTTTTATTGCAGTTTTATTTTTTTTATTTTTTTTTACTACTAATGGCAGCGATCAGCGATTTTTTTCGTGACTGCGAAACTTTTTGGCGGACACATCGGACACTTTTGACACATTTTTGGGACCATTGTCATTTTCACAGCAAAAAATGTTATAAAAATGCACTGATTACTGTGAAAATTACAATTGCAGTTTGGGAGGGGGCGCTGTAGGGGTTATGTGGGGGGCGGGGCTGGATGTGTGATGTCATTGATCGTGTTTCCCTATATTAGGGAGCACACGATCAATGAAGCTGCCACTGTGAAGAACAGGGAAGCTGTGTTTACACACAGCTCTCCCCGTTCTTCAGCTCCTGGGACCGATTGCGGGACTCCAGCGGCGGTCGGATCCACGGATTCCGCGGCCACTGAGTTTTGGACCGGGGCACGGGCGCGCGCTCGTGACCCACGGCTGGGCACTTAGAGAGGACGTACAGGTACGTGATTGTGCCCAGCCGTGCCATTCTGCCGAGGTATATCTGCAGGAGGCGGTCCGTAAGTGGTTAAAAATTGTGGCTCCCATAAATATCTTACATGTTCATTGCTAGTAATATATTTGAATAAAAAAATGACAAAATAAAATGATCTTCTTCAAAAGGAAAATGATCGGGGGGCATGGCCAAGACAGGCATGTGAGAGGAAGCATCTCCCACAGCTCCCAGCAGTGATCCGGTATCGATCTTCCCCCAGACGTTTTTCCGGTTCGGAACCGCCATATGCTGACAGCCAGCACTCCAGGGACCACTACGGTACCACCACCGGCTCTCTGCACCAGAGGGATGACCCGCAAAGGACAGGCAGAGATTGCGGCGCCGCTTGCTGTGAAGAAGACACCTCGTGGCATGGACAAGCAGGGACTTAAACAAAGTAAGCTGCCCAAATTCCCCGGCAAGGATCCCCCTAAGAACATGGTGTACTATGCCCAAAAAATATCTGGGGCTGTGGGGACGGAGCTGCCATCCCGATCAGGGGACCCAAAACCCAAGCAGCCTGACATGCAGGTCCCGGTTTACTGGGGAGAGGAGGAGGAGAGGGACCAGGCAGACTCCATGTTGGAGGTTAACCAGGCCACGGAAACGCAGGCTGTAGCTGTAGCACAACCCACCCTGGCAGACATCCTTAAGGCTGTAAACAAATGCACAGCCTCTGTTGATACCTTAAAGGAGCAGTTTAGTTTACTGCGGCAAGATATGCAAAAGATCCGCAAACGCACCACGGCAGTGAGGTGGAGGATCAGATGCAGCCCATGGCCCAGGACACTAGAGCTGCTCTGTAGATGGCTAAAGACGCATACGATCGTGCTGAGGATATGGAGAACCGTTTCAGACGAAACAACGCTCTCTTTTTCCTCGTTGTTCAATGAGGACTTTGGCTCGACAAGCTTTTTCGACCGCTCATCGGGAACCTCGTCGGGCGGAACGATGGGTTTAGCCCGACGAGGTTCTCGTACGTGTGTACGCGGCCTGACGGGAAGACGCCTGTTTGATTTGTAGACAATCGAGTCATGAAGGGTATTCATGTCCTGTGAAAGATTCTGAATTGGGTCTCACCGCACTTCATTGTTCCGGTATCTCCTGATAATTATATCCTTCCAGAGTTTAGTTCATTGATCAGATGCTGGAAAGTCTTTCTTACATTGGAATGTTCTAGTGAGGTGATATAAATTATACAATATTGTTACTGAGAAGACTTTGGTTGTTACAAATTTGTCCAGAAAGTTCTTGTTTCAGCCGATTGTATCTCTTTTGTAGAAACTTTCCAGCAGGGGGTCATCTGATGTAGGAAAAGGACAAAGTCTGAGTTCTTGTATTGGTTTCTGTAAGGATTTGAGTTTCCTCGAGGATTCATTAAAGGGCCCCTTATATATCTTAGGCCCGGCTGTTCCCGAATGACAATAGCTGAACATTCTCCGCTCTGCGGGGACTCGGGGGTTGTCATGAGATGTCTGGAGAGATGAGGCATTAGACCCGTTCTTCCCTGTACTCCCCCCCATGCTGAGGTCAGAGATTCTCAACCTTTTTTCAGTTGTCACATCATCTCAAAGTATCTGGAGCCCCCCAAAGTCCCCCCCCCCCAGTCTAGAATGAAAAATACATAAATGTTACTTATCAATGGGAAGCCTGAGTCTGGGATGATGTACGCGACTGCCTTAGTGAACTTCACATCAGAGCCCCTCCTTCACATCAAGGTCCCCTTATCACATGAGAGTCCTCCTATCACATCAGAGGTCACCCCTTCACATCAGAGCCCCCCTTAACATCAGAGCCCCCCATTCACACCGATGTCCCCTCATCACATGAGAGTCCTCCTATCACATCAGAAGTACCATCTTTACATAGAAGACCCCCTATCACATCAGAGGTCCCCCATGACATCAGAGCCCCCCCATTTACACTGATGTCCCCTTATCACATGAGAGTCCTCCTATCACATGGGAGGTACCTCCTTTCTATCAAAGACCCCCTATCACACCAGAGGTCCCCCATCACATCAGAGCACCCCTTCACATAAGAGTTCTTCTATCACATCAGAGGTCGCCCTTTCACACCAGAGGCCTCCAATTACAGCCCTCTACCATTGTATCAAAAGTCCTCCCTTCACATCAGAACCCCCAAATTTACACAGATGTCCCCTCATCACATGAGAGTCCTCCTATCACACAAAAAATTCTTCTGCACTCGGGTATTTCCTACTGTGGGGTGGCATGGTCCGATTAAAAGGTATATTCAAAAGTCTTGCAGCCCTCCTCAGAATCGTGGGAATTCATATGACTAAAAAAAAAGAAAGGAATGGAGAGTGCACCGACCTAGTGTGATACCGTATAACAGAGTTTTTATGAAAAAAATTAAAATCAATGGTTATACTCACAAAAATGAGTTGTAAAACACGACAGACAGTGCAGCAAATGTACAGCAACACCAACAGAACACGGTGACTACTCAAATCAAATAGTATCTCCTCCTATAACATCAGAGGTACCTCCTTTACATCACAGCCCCCCTTATCACAGCAGAGGTCCCCCTATCACATCAGAGCCCCCCTTCACATCGAGGTCCCCTCATCTCATGAGAGTCCTCCTATCACATCAGAGGTACATCCTTCACATCAAAGACCCCATGTCACCCCAAAGGTCCCCCCATCACATCAGAGCACAGTGATGACAATGGCATGGCACAGTGGCAACAATTGATGGGCACAGTGGCGACAATTGATGGCACAGTGGCAACCATAAAAGACACAGTGGATGTGTTTGATGGCATAGCACTGTGGCGAAAATATTATGGGCAGAATGTGGCTGCAATTGATGTATTTTTTTTCTGTTTGATAGCGTCACCCTATGTGACAGGGTGACAACACAGGCGCACTATTGGGAGACAGGGACGGAGCGTTGTCACCCTCTAACATGAAGGGCCTTCAAGGTACCAGGGATTAATGCAATCAATTTGCAGGAAATGATAGAACCTCTGACATTGTGGGCTCAGTTTAGGCTTGTGCTGTGACATTCTGTTACCCCCCCCCCCCCCCTTCCAGACAGGAAGGATTTACAAAGGACCAGTAGCTTCTCCTCTGTGATTTTCATACTCAGGCCTGCATGCAATTTGCTGCACCCCGGATTTGGCACGACTCTGACTGCGAGTACAGAATGTCCTTAGTGGCGGCTCAGCCTTCTTGCCTCGTTCACCACCCAAATGTGCAAACCTGACTCATAGATGATCCTCATACTGTATGACGTGCTGGCCCAGCACCACCAAACATTGTGCAATTCCCTACCGTGCCAGCAACTTGGAGCCCATTTGTGTTGGATTTTTTATTTTTTTGGAGATCGCACACAGAAGTATGTACACCCTTCGGAAACTTCCAGCCCAGAGAACGTCGGGCTCCATAAGTTCTGTTCAGAGTCCTTTTATTGGATTACAAATAATAACTTCCAGGCACAGTATGCCGATCACGCCGAATTGTTCTTATTAACTGTCATTATTGCGGGACATGGTGACCCGAAGCGGCGTACAGCTGAGAAACTTCCAAGGATCGGCGAAGGCAAGAATTACGTTTATCCCAATTTTTATTATTAATATTATTTTCACCATCCAAAATAAAATGGTGGAGTGTAAATTCACGTCCAAGAGACACTTGTATTCACTTTTGTATCAATAATTATAAAATGTAAGTAAAGAGAACGTGGAATGTAAATAAAGAGAATGTGGAATGTACATAAAGAGGACATAAAATGTAAATAAAGAGAACATATAACGTAAATAAAGAGAACATAAAAAATGTAAAAAAAAAAAAAACACAGAATGTAATAAAGAGAACATACTTTGGCCCGGATTTACAGACAGCAGGCGCACATTATGCCGCCGTAGCATATCCCCTGTACGCTACGCCAACGCAGCGCAGAGAGGCAAGCATAGAATTCATAAAGCTAGTGCTCCCAACGTTGCACCAGCGTGGCATGGGTTTTAAAGGCACAGGCCGGCGTAAGAGGAAGTGGGCATGATCCATGCAAATGAGGCGTGACCCCATGCAAATGATGGGCCGAGCACCAGACGAATACGTATACCTAAATGCGCCGTGACGTGAACGCATCGCCCTGCGCATGCTCACAACCATGTCAGAACAACTGCCTAAGATACGCCGGATCACTGTGTACGCCGTTAACGTGACCTACGCCCAGCCAGACACACGTCCAACGTAAAATACGCCGGCTTGTGTTCCCTGGTGCAGACCTGAGCATGTCTGTTGCTGAGTTACACCTCCTTTATGGGGAATAACTTTACGCCGGACGTACAGCTTACGCGCACCGCGCGTAGCCTGCGTCGGGCGCACGTATGTTCGTGAATCGCCGTATTTACCTAATTTACATGTTTAAATGGCTAATCAATGGGAGCGGCACCATGCACCCAGACTAACTGTACACCCACCCTACGTCGGCGTAAGTAAGTTGGGTCAGCGGGGTGTAGCCTGGTATTAGGCGTATCTCTGTTTGTGGGTCTGGTGCACAGATTCGACGGCGCACATTTGCGATTACGTCGGCGTAACTTGTTATACGTTGGCGTAAGTGCTCTATGAATCCGGGTCAATGTAAATAAAGAGAACATGAAATGTAAATAAAGAGGACATAAAAATGTAAATAAAGAGAACATAAAATGTAAATAAAGAGAACATAAAATGTAAATAAAGAGAATAAAGAATATAACCACTTGCTTACTGGGCACATAAACCCCCTTCGTGCCCAGGCGAAATTTCAGCTTCCGGCACTGCGTCGCTTTAACTGACATTTGCGTGGCCGCACGACATGGCTCCCAAACAAAATTGACGTCCTTTTTCCCCCCACAAATAGAGCTTTTTTTTGGTGGTATTTGATCACCTCTGCAGTTTTTATTTTTTGCGCTATGAACAAAAAAAGAGCGACAATTTAAAAAAAATATATACATTTTTTACTTGTTGCTATAATAAATATCCCAATTAAAAAAAAAAAAAATTGCAATAAGCGACTGGTTTGCGCAAAAGTTATAGCGCCTACAAAATGGGGAACAGAATTATGATTTTTTTAATTTTATTTTTTACTAGTAATGGCGGCGATCTGCATTTTTTATTGGGACTGCGATATTGCGGCAGACATATCGGACACTTTTGACACAAATTTGGGACCATTCACATTTATACAGCGGTCAGTGCTATAAAAATGCACTAATTACTGTATAAATGTGACTGGCAGGGAAGGGGGTAACACTAGGGGGTGAGGAAGGGGTTAAATGTGTATCCTGGGTGTGTTCTAACTGTGTGGGGGGAGGGGGGTGACTGGGGGAGATGACCGATGCCGTGTCCCTACGTACAAGGGACACAGCATCTGTCTCCTCTCCCTGACAGGACGTGGAGCTCTGTGTTTACCCTGCTGTGTTCCCGCCGATCGCGTGTACCAGACGGACATCACGGCGGACAACAAAGAATGTAAATAAAGAGAATGCAGAATGTAAATAAAGAGAACATAAAATGTAAATAAAGAGAACATAAAATGTAAATAAAGAGAATGCAGAATGTAAATAAAGAGAACATAAAATTCAAATAAAGAGAACAAAGAATGTAAATAAAGAGAACATAAAATGTAAATAAAGAGAACACAGCATGTAATAAAGAGGACACAAAATGTAATTCACAAAGCCATACTCCCAACGTTGTACCAGCGTGGCCGATATTTTGTCGACGTAAGCCGGCGTAGGTGGAAGTGGGCATGAGCCATGCTAATGAGGCTTAACCCCATGCAAATGATGGGCCGAGTGCCAGATAAGTACTTAAAATGAACGGCGCATGCGCCGTCCCGTGGACGTATCCCAGTGCGCATGCTCACAATCACGTCAAAACAACTGCCTAAGATACATCGAATCACTGCCTATGTCGTGAACGTAACCTACGCCCAGCCATATTCACGTACAACGTAAATTACGTAAAATTTGACGGCATTCGTTCCCTGGTCCATACCTTTGCATGAGTTGCGCCTCCTATATGGGGAATAACTTTACGCCGGACATACGACTTAGGCAAACCGTGTATATTATGCCCCGGTGCAAGTACGTTTGTAAATCACCGTATTTGCCTCATTTGCATATTTGAATAGAAAATCAATGGGAGCGCCACATGCGTCCGGCGTAAATATGCGCCCACTATACGCAGGCGTAAGAAAGTTACGTCGGGCGGCTGATGCCTATTTTTCTACGTATCTTGGTTTGTGGGTCAGGGCATAGATAGGACGGCACACATTTGTACCTACGTCGGTGTATCTGGAGATATGTCGGCGTAAGTGCTTTGTGAATCCGGGCCAATGTAAATAAAGAGAACACAGAATGTAAATAAAGAGAACATAAAATGTAAATAAAGAGAATGCAGAATGTAAGTAAAGAGAATGCAGAATGTAAATAAAGAGAACATAAAATGCAAATAAAGAGAACAAAGAATGTAAATAAAGAGAACATAAAATGTAAATAAAGAGAACACAGAATGTAATAAAGAGGACATAAAATGTAAATAAAGAGAACACAGCATGTAATAAAGAGGACACAAAATGTAATTCACAAAGCCATACTCCCAACGTTGTACCAGCGTGGCGTATATTTTGTCGACGTAAGCCGGCGTAGGTGGAAGTGGGCATGAGCCATGCTAATGAGGCTTAACCCCATGCAAATGATGGGCCGAGTGCCAGATAAGTACTTAAAACGAACGGCGCATGCGCCGTCCCGTGGACGTATCCCAGTGCGCATGCTCACAATCACGTCAAAACAACTGCCTAAGATACATCGAATCACTGCCTACGTCGTGAACGTAACCTACGCCCAGCCATATTCACGTACAGCGTAAATTACGTAAAATTTGACGGCATTCGTTCCCTGGTCCATACCTTTGCATGAGTTGCGCCTCCTATATGGGGAATAACTTTACGCCGGACATACGACTTAGGCAAACCGTGTATATTATGCCCCGGGTGCAAGTACGTTTGTGAATCACCGTATTTGCCTCATTTGCATATTTGAATAGAAAATCAATGGGAGCGCCACATGCGTCCGGCGTAAATATGCGCCCACTATACGCAGGCGTAAGAAAGTTACGTCGGGCGGCTGATGCCTATTTTTCTACGTATCTTGGTTTGTGGGTCAGGGCATAGATAGGACGGCACACATTTGTACCTACGTCGGTGTATCTGGAGATATGTCGGCGTAAGTGCTTTGTGAATCCGGGCCAATGTAAATAAAGAGAACACAGAATGTAAATAAAGAGAACATAAAATGTAAATAAAGAGAACACAGAATGTAATAAAGAGTACATAAAATATAAATAAAGAGAACACAGAATGTAATAAAGAGAATGCAGAATGTAATAAAGAGAACATGTAATGTAAATAAAGAGAACACAGAATGTAAATAAAGAGAACGCAGAATGTAAATAAAGAGAACACATAATGTAAATAAAGAGAACATGAAATGTAAATAAAGAGAACAAAGAATGTAAATAAAGAGAACATAAAATGTAAATGAAGAGAACAAAGAATGTAAATAAAGAGAACATAAAATGTAAATAAAGAGAACATAAAATGTAAATGAAGAGAACAAAGAATGTAAATAAAGAGAACATAAAATGTAAATAAAGAGAACACAAGATTGATTTGTAAATAAAGAGAACATAAACTAAAAATAAAGAGAACACAGAATGTAAATAAAGAGAACAAAGAATGTAAATAAAGATAACATAAAATGCAAATAAAAAAGAGAACAAAGAATGTAAATAAGAATGTAATAAAGAGAATGCAGAATGTAAATAAAGAGAACATAAAATGTAAATAAAGAGAATGCAGAATGTAAATAAAGAGAACACAGAATGTAATAAAGAGGACATAAAATGTAAATAAAGAGAACACAGAATGTAATAAAGAGGACATAAAATGTTAATAAAGAGAACACAGAATGTAATAAAGAGGACACAAAATGTAAATAAAGAGAACAAAGAATGTAATAAAGAGAACATAAAATATAAATAAAGAGAACACAGAATGTAATAAAGAGAATGCAGAATGTAAATAAAGAGAACATAAACTAAAAATAAAGAGAACACAGAATGTAAATAAAGAGAACAAAGAATGTAAATAAAGATAACATAAAATGCAAACAAAAAAGAGAACAAAGAATGTAAATAAAAAGAACACAGAATGTAATAAAGAGAATGCAGAATGTAAATAAAGAGAACATAAAATGTAAATAAAGAAAACATAAAATGCAAATAAAGAGAACACAGAATGTAATAAAGAGGACATAAAATGTAAATAAAGAGAACACAGAATGTAATAAAGAGAACATAAAATATAAATAAAGAGAACACAGAATGTAATAAAGAGAATGCAGAATGTAAATAAAGAAAATGCAGAATGTAAGAAAGAGAACATAAAATGTAAATAAAGAGAATGCAGAATGTAAATAAAGAGAATGCAGAATGTAAATATAGAGAACATAAAATGTAAATAAAGAGAACAAAGAATGTAAATAAAGAGAACATAAAATATAAATAAAGAGAACAAAAAATGTAAATAAAGAGAACACAGAATGTAAACAAAGAGAACATAAAATTTAAATAAAGAGAACAAAGAATGTAAATAAAGAGAACATAAAATATAAATAAAGAGAACAAAAAATGTAAATAAAGAGAACACAGAATGTAAACAAAGAGAACATAAAATTTAAATAAAGAGAACAAAGAATGTAAATAAAAAGAACAAAGAATGTAAATAAAGAGAACGAAGAATGTAAATAAAGAGAACAAAGAATGTAAATAAGGAAAACACAGAATGTAAATAAAGAGAACACAAAGTGTAAATAAAGAGAACATAAAATGTAAATAAAGAGAACATAAAATGTAAATAAAGAGAACATAAAGTGTAAATAAAGAGAATGCAAAATGTAAATAAAGAGAACACAATATTGTAAATAAAGAGAACATAAACTATAAATAAAGAGAACTTAAAATGTAGATAAAGAGAACATTGGAATGGGTCCCGCAATGCGTGACAAACGTGCCAAAGTCGCTAATCTACCTTTTTGGCAATTGAGCTTTTACGCTTTTTTACCTGGGTGTTTTAACAAGTTTGTTGCTTGCAATAAAGGCCCATCTGCTGATGTACGATTACCAATGAATGGCACAGCAAACACGACGCACATTTTTTGCGTGTTCTGTAAAAATGCGTCCATAGAGTGCTGAGATGTGAATATAGCCTTAGGCTGGCCATACATTATACAATATCCTAATTCAATTTCCTTTACATTTACCTTGAACTATCACATGTAACTTTGTGTTCTAGAGGAATCTCTCCATGGTGTTCCTCCCCATGGTGACCACATATCATCAGATCTTTCTGGGTGCCCCCCTGCATTGTAAGTCCGTTTGTAGGAAGCAGTTGAGGCCCGTCCATACGGGGTGCACGGGTGCGCCCCCCACCCCATCCATGCGTCAGGCCCCCTAATCTACCTAGGACATGGTGTGACCCCGATCTTGGGAAAGAGGCTCTTTAATCATGTGATCGGCTGCGTCCAATCAGATATAAACATGGAAGTGCAGTTTTTCGTCTCTCCTCATCTCACACTGACAGAGTATGAGGAGAGGAGAGTCGATCGGCTCAATCTCCTCACAGCAGAGAGTGAACAGGTAATCAGGGCCATGGTTATCAATGTAGCCCCAGCAGTACTGCCCATCATTGCCACCAATCAGTGACACCGATTGGTGCCCATAAGTGACAACAATCAATGCCCATCGGTGTTGCCAGACAGTGCTGCTTTTCAGTGCCCATCAGTGCTTGCTCATCAGTGCTGCCCATCGAAGCTGTCCATCAGTGCCGCATATCAGTGCCCATCAGTGCTGCCTATCCATTCTGTCTATCAGTGTCCATAAGTGCCACCTATCAGTGAGGCCTAGCAGTGCCACCTATCAGTGCCCATCAGTACCACCTGTCAGTGCCAATCAGTGTGGCATATTAGTGCCTCCCTATCAGTTCCATCTCATCAGTGCCACTTATTATTGCCCATAAGTGCCGTCTATCTGTGCCATCTATCAGTGGCCATAAGTGCCCCCTACCAGTGAGGCCTATCAGTGCTCATCAGTGCCACCTGTTAGTGCCCATCAGTACCACCTATCTGTGCCCATCAGTGTGGCATATTATTGCCTGCCCATAAGTACCGCTTATCAGTGCCATCAGTGGCCATAAGTGCTGCCTCTCCATGCCGTCTATCATTGCCTATCAGTGCCACCTATTAGTGCTCATCAGTGTGGCATATTAGTGCCTCCCAATCAGTTCCACCTCATCAATGCCCATCAGTGCCGCCTATCCATGTACCTTTAGTGCCACCTATCAGTGCTCATCAGTGCCACCTATCAGTGCACATTAATACCACCTATCAGTGCCCATCAGTGTGGCATATAAGTGCCTCCCCATCAGTTCCACCTCATCAATGCCCATCAGTGCCGACTATTATTGCCCATAAGTGCCGCCTACCAGTGAGGCCTATCAGTGCTCATCAGTGTGGAATATTAGTGCCTCCCTATCAGTTCCACCTCATCAGTGCCCATCAGGGCCGCCTATTATTGCCTATAAGTGCCTCCTACCAGTGAGGCTTATCAGTGCTCATCAGTGCCACCTATAAGTGCTTATCAGTATGGCATTATAGTGCCTCCCCATCAGTTCCACCTCATCAGTGCCTATCAGTGCCACCTATTATTGCCCATAAGTGTCGCCTACCAGTGAGGCCTATCAGTGCTCATCAGTGTGGAATATTAGTGCCTCCCCATCAGTTCCACCTCATCAGTGCCCTTGCGCCCCCCCCCCCTCGGGGTAATTAAATGCCACCAAAATAAAACTCTATGTGTGTCAAAATAATGATAAAAATGTCCTATGTGTACAATGTTACATGACTGAGTAATTATCATTCAAAGTGTGACAGCTTCCTGAAAAGATCCCAGCCCCACACCTCAGAGCTCCTCTCCAGAGTCCTCAGTTACGTGGGTGTCAGTCACATGTGTTGGGCGTTCCTAGGCAGGCTGTATTTAGGTAACGCCCACATGTGGTGCTGATCCTCCATGATTGATTAAACTAAAAATCCAAAGAATGAAAAGGGGTGGGGCCAGGGACAGTCAGGCTGGGGAGAAAAGGGCTAGATGGTGGAGGATGTCCTCCAGCTAGGAAACGGGGCGGGGCTCTATCTGACTCTCTGCAGCTTCTAATGCACATGGTGAGAAGTTCACAGTGTGCGGTGAAGGAAGGCGTGTCAGTGGGGGGGGGGGGGGGGTGGACGTTCGACGCTCTGAGCTCCGCACATCTCTGTGTGATTATCTGTCACTGGCAGAGTCATCGCAGCCGGAGAGCGATGGCGTCATCGGGAGATGATATCGTGCCGAGTAAACACGCGGATAGTTGACTCGCCTCCAATGAGAACATTGAATTGAATAAAGATGCTTGGAAAAAAAATCTGCAACTCCGACTGCAGAGAAAAGGAGGCGTTGTGCCGCCGATCGTTCCGCTCTAATTACCCGGAGAGGAAGGTGTGACTCCCACCAATCGTTGTGTTCGGCCCCCCAGATTCAGATTTATACGTTCACTTAAAGGGCCACTCCAGACGTCACCTTTCCTGCGAGGTTCTTATGGCTGTCTGTGTCCCCACTGGGGAGATTCCCCCTCACTTCCTTTCCTGTGTGACCAGATATCAGTGTGAGACTTCCTGCAATAAAGACCGCCCACTGCTGCCCTCTCTCTCCTTGTGCAGGGGGATTTGTCTTGTCTCCGCCCTCTCCTATAGTGGGTGGAGATGGCTGGACCCCCTCCTACAGCTCTGCTCTCTATCCTTGTGGAGGGGGACTGGTCTTGTCTCCGCCGTCTCCTGCAGTGGGTGGAGCCTGCTGGACCCCTCCTACAGCTCTGCTCTCTCTCCTTGTGCAGGGGGAATGGTCTTGTCTCCGCCGTCTCCTGCAGTGGGTGGAGCCTGCTCGGCCCCTCCTACAGCTCTGCTCTCTATCCTTGTGCAGGGGGACTGGTCTTGTCTCCGCCCTCTCCTGTAGTGGGTGGAGACTGCTGGGCCCCTCCCACAGCTCTAATCTCTCTTCTTGTGCAGGGGGACTGGTTTTGTCTCCGCCCTCTCCTGTAGTGGGTGGAGCCTGCTGAGCCCCTCCTACAGCTCTGCTCTCTCTCTCCTTGTGCAGGGGGACTGGTCTTGTCTCCGCCCTCTCCTCTAGTGAGTGGAGCCTGCTGGGCCCCTCCTACAGCTCTTATCTTACTCCTTGCACAGGGGTCTGGTTTTGACTCCGCCCCCTCCTGTAGTGGGTGGAGCCTGCTGGATCCCTCCCACAGCTCTGCTCTCTCTCCTTGTGCAGGGGGACTGGTCTTGTCTGCGCCCTCTCCTATAGTGGGAGGAGCCTGCTGGGCCCCTCCCACAGCTCTTATCTTATTCCTTGTGCAAGGGGACTGGTCTTGTCTCCGCCCTCTCCTCTAGTGGGTGGTGCCTGCTGGACCCTCCCACCTTTCTGCTCTCTCTCTCCTTGTGCAGGGGGACTGGTCTTGTCTCCGCCTTCTCCTGTAGTGGGTGGAGCCTGCTGGGCCCCTCCCACAGCTATTTTCTCTCTTTCTCCACCCCCTCCTGTAGTTTTCTGCAGGTAGCTTGTAGTGGGTGGGGCCCCCTGAGCTCCTCCCACAGCTCTGCATAGGTCATATACAGCTCAGTGATGATGTCACTGCTACTTTTACAAGGTCATATTTGTTGGGGTTTGCAAAGACCTTCAAATCACGTGCACAATGCTTGTGTCCAATGAGTTATACCACAAAGCTCTCGCTCCCTGCAAGGGGGGGGGGGGGGCGGCAAACCTCTGCAGAGAGACCACTGCTTCCCCACAGACAGAAAGGGTGCTTCTCTGCAGCATGCTGGCAGGGGACAGGCTTTTCCACCTCACGCTGTGGCTACTTTATAAAGAAATTACCTCTTTACATTGCCTTTATGCTGGCCATACACGAAAGGTTAAATGTTCAATCATAGATGTGATCATTTCAGACAATCATTCGACCCAACAAGGAAAGAGATCAGTCGATTGTATTTATTGACTTTTTCCAGGAAACCAATCATCTATTTATTGACATTTAGCCCAATCGATTACTGAACGATACATTTTTACAATCACTATATTGATCTCTTGCATTGTTACATGTGTGGTGAATGGTATGGTACCGGGAGGCAAGGCCGCCATCAGGAGGATACAGGCAGTACACCTGTAAGGGGCCCGGAGGTCCCCAGGGCCCCGGATGGCAACCCCCTTTTAAAAAAAAAAAAAATGTATACTTTTTATATATATTTTTTGTTTTAATTTAAGGGTCCCCAGGGCCCCGGATAGCAACCCCCCTTTTCTTTTTATATTTTTCTTTTTATAATTTTTATATATTTTTTATTTATTTATTTAAATTTTTTATTAAAGGGCCCAGAGGTCCCCAGGGCCCCAGATGGCAACCCCCCTTTTTTATTTAATTTTTATAAAAAAAATGTTTTTTTATATTTTGTTAATTTTTTGTTTTTATTAAAGGGCCCAGAGGTCTCCAGGGGCCCGGAGATCCCCAGGCCCCTGGATGGCAACCCCCCTTTTTTTTAATACAATTTATTTTTATTTTTTTATATATTTTTTTATTTCTTTGTTTTTATTTTTATTAAAAAGCCCAGAGTACCCCAGGGCCCCGGATGGCAACCCCCCCTTTTTTTTTTTATAAAAACATTTTTTTTATATATATTTATTTTTTATTAAAGGGCCCAGAGTTCCCCAGGGCCCCAGATGGCTACCCCCCTTTTTTAATTTTTTTTTGTAAGGGGCTTAGAGGTCCCCAGGGCAACCCCCATAATTCGTGGCATCCCCCCGCTTCTCAATTCATGGCACCTCCAATTCTCAATTCACGGCAGCCCCCCTGCTTCTCAATTTGAGGTGCTCTAGAGGGCCCATGCCTGAAGCCGAGTAAGGGGCCCCATAATTCCCGAATGGCGGCCATGCCGGGAGGTCATGTTTGGTGGTATTACTTGAAAAAAATGCATTTGCAAAGCCAAAGATATCCTGAAAACACGACCTGTTGGCATCTTCCTCCGTCCATTCACCTGAACGCAGACCCTCAGCTGAGGATTCATGTTGGGGACAATGATGGATCTGATGGCCATCCTTCATAGTGGACGGGGGAGGGGAGTGGGGGACTGGATGTGCAGTGACTGCGGCACACCAGGTCGGGGTCACATGAGCCGGTCTCAGGTTAGCAGGGATCAGGTCAGGCCCAGACGGGCTGCTCTCCCGTAATCCCTGACCCATCTGGCCTCCAGCGGTGAAGCCAGGCCGTGGCCATCAATACCAATTAGCGTCAGAGCGGCCAGCTTGCTGCGCTCCCACCTTGGCTGTCCCTGAATATTCCTCTTCTGTAAGAACAAGGGCCGGTGCTGAGGGGGGATCACAAGGCCCAATGTCACCGCCGGTTCCTGAGGACAGCCTCTTAGTAGTGAGGACGCGGCCCTCTTAATTATACAGAAACACCCATTAAAAATAGTACATCCGATACAACTGCTTAGAGCGTGCGAGCAAACGCCTGGATCCGGCGCCGGGCACAAAGGATGGAACGTTCTTAAGCTGGTTTATTGAAAAGAGTTTTAGGAGAAGTTGAGGGGCCAAATGTCTTCAGATCTTCTGCGCCAATGGAGTGCTTAGAAATTTCCACCCACTTCTCACCTTCTAAGCAGTGGCGTCTGGTGCTCAAAATTTTTGGGGGGCGCAAACAAACAAAAAAAACCCCCATCAATTGCAGTCTCACTGTGCCCATCAATTGCCGCCACTGTGCCCATCAAACGCAGGCACTGTGCCATAAAATTGTCACCACTGTGCCGTGCCATCAAATGCAGCCACTGTGCCATCAATTGTTGCCACTGTGCCATACTATTGTTGCTACTCTGCCCATCAATTGTCACCACTGTGCCATGCCAAATGCAGCCACTGTTCCATCAATTGTCACCACTGTGCCATGCCATTGTCGCCACTGTGCCATGCCATTGTCGCCACTGTGCCATGCTATTGTCACCACTGTGCCCATCAATTTTCGCCACTGTGCCATGCCAAACACAGCCACTGTGCCATAAATAGTTGCCACTGTGCCATGCCAAACGCAGCCACTGTACCATGCTATTGTTGCCACTGTCCCCAACAATTGTTACCACTGTGTCCATCAATTGTCACCACTGTGCCCATCAATTGTCGCCACTGTGCCATGCCATTGTCGCCACTGTGCCCATCAATTGTCGCCACTGTGCCATGCCAAACGCAGCCACTGTGCCATCAATTGTCGCCACTGTGCCCATCAATTGTCACCACTGTGCCATGTCAAACGCAGCCACTGTGCCATGCTATTGTCACCAATGTGCCCATCAATTGCCACCAGTTTGCCCCTAAAATTCCACCAGATTGCCCCCACCTGGCACTTACCTTTCTTGGTCAGCCATCCCCCGATCAATCCCTCAAAGTAGTCCCCCTCAATGTCGTTTCAGCCAATCAGGTTACTGGTAACCAGAACCGGTGAACCTGATTGGCTGAGACGCCTGTCAGTGTTAGCCAGGGAACGCACACCCCATGCGTCCCCTGGTTAACTATTCGGAAGCCTTTTACAGCCCTCAGGCTGCTGGTTCTGAGTTGGCACTTCCAAAGCCAACCAGCTGCCGTTATTCAGATGGCCGGCGCTCGTCAGGGGGCCGGCCATCTGAATAGTGGGCGGCAGCTACAATACATAGATTCATGTAATGCATGAATCTATGGATTGTTTTTCAGTGGCGGTGCAGGAGAGAGAGGGGGCGGCGCTCCTGCGCCCTCTATGCACGCACCGCCACTGACTCTGCCTGAGGCTCTAATTGGCTTAAAAAAAGGGTGGGCTTAGGGCATAGAGCACTGCGCCCCGAGGCCACCCAGCTGTGTGACAATAGCTAATGACCCAACCGACCTGAGGGAGTGGCTGTGGTTGCATTGTTCTGACGTCGCCTCAGTGTCACCATTCTCGCGTGCCTGTGGTGGCGCGCAGCACGGCGGTCATGGTCGTGTCGTGATCCTAGGACAAGGTACAACCTCAATCTCGGGAAAGAGCCAATGGCGCGGCTCTTTAACCCTGTGATTGGCTGTGTCCAATCACAGCCGATCACATGTTAACTCGGAAGTGCCTTTTTTCGTCTCTCCTCGTTTGCCATTTTCACACTGATTCTCCTACTGGCCAAACAGGAGGCGCGTCGTGAGAGCCATCCTATTGGCCTATGAGGAGGAAGGAGAAGGGGACATACAGGCGAAGCCAGGAAACGGAGACTGAGAGGGGAAGCTTCCACCGCCACCTGTTAGCCGGGTGAGTAAGCTGGAATCGGGGGAGGGGTGGGGGTATGGTGTGCGGTGCAGCGGGGGGGTTCGCACCAATGAAGCACCAGCCGCCACTGGCAATAAGTATATTTCTGAAAAACTGAATGTGTGTGGCCCCTGTACAGGGGGATCCAATGAGATTCAAATTCAGAAGGGTGAGTTCCCCCTAAGGCCGGCCTTACACGGTTCAGCTCCTCTGCTCCTCTGCTTGTTGGCTTCTCGGCTCCTTTTTTCCTCTGCTCCTCTTCTTCTCGGCTCCTCAGCTCCTCTGCTCCTCGGCTCCTCTTCTCCTCTGCTTCTTGGCTCCTCTGTTCCTCTTCTGCTCTGCACCTCAGCTCCTCTTCTCCTCTGCTCCTTGGCTCCTCTACTCCTCGGCTCCTCTGCTCCTCTACTCCTCGGCTCCTCTTCTCCTCTGCTCCTTGGCTCCTCAGCTTCTCTGCTCCTAAGGCTCCTCTTCTCCTCTGCTCCTCTGCTCCTTTTCTCCTCTGCTCTTTGACTCCTCTGGTTCTCGGCTCCTCTTCTCCTCGGCTCCTCTTCTCGGCTCCTCTTCTCCTTGGCTCCTCTGCTCCTCTTCTCCTTGGCTCATCTTCTCCTTGGCTCCTCGGCTCCTCTGCTTCTCGGCCTATCGGCCAAACAGGAGGCGCGTCATGAGAGCCATCCTATTGGCCTATGAGGAGGAAGGAGAAGGAGACATACAGGCAAAGCCAGGAAACGGAGACTGAGAGGGGAAGCTTCCACCGCCACCTGTTAGCCGGGTGAGTGAGCTGGAGTCGGGGGAGGGGTGGGGGTATGGTGTGCGGTGCAGCGGGGGGGGGGGGTTCGCACCAATGAAGCACCAGCCGCCACTGGCAATAAGTATATTTCTGAAAAACTGAATGTGTGTGGCCCCTGTACAGAGGGATCCAATGAGATTCAAATTCAGAAGGGTGAGTTCCCCCTAAGGCCGGCCTTACACGGTTCAGCTCCTCTGCTCCTCTTCTCCTCTGCTCGTTGGTTTCTCGGCTCCTCTGCTCATCTTCTCCTCTGCTCCTCTTCTTCTCGGCTCCTCTTCTCCTCTACTCCTCGGCTCCTCGGCTCCTCTGCTCCTTGGCTCCTCTGCTCCTTGGCTCCTCTGCTCCTCTTCTGCTCTGCACCTTGGCTCCTCTTCTCCTCTGCTCTTTGGCTCCTCTTCTCCTCGGCTTCTCTGCTCCTCTTCTCCTCTGCTCCTCTACTCCTCGGCTCCTCTGCTCCTCTGCTCCTCGGCTCCTCTGCTCCTCGGCTCCTCTGCTCCTCTGCTCCTTTTCTCCTCTGCTCTTCGACTCCTCTGGTTCTCGGCTCCTCTTCTCCTCGGCTCCTCTTCTCGGCTCCTCTTCTCCTTGGCTCCTCTGCTCCTTGGCTCATCTTCTCCTTGGCTCCTCGGCTCCTCTGCTTCTCGGCTCCTCTTCTCCTCTGCTCCTCAGCTCATTGGCTCCTCAGCTCCTCTGCTCCTCGGCTCCTCTTCTCCTTGGCCCCTTTGCTCCTCGGCCCGGAGGACTGGAAATCATTTCCTGATAATCCTGTTTAATATCCTTCATGAGTGTCAAAGTAACAATTCCCGAGAAGAGCCGCAATGTGGAGACAATCATCACATCCGCCAACTTTCTGTCATTGGAGATAAGAATCCCGTCCACACGTCATCTGTGTGTTCATATCACCCCCAACACAGGGGTAGTATTATATATATTATATTATGTTATATTATGTTATGTTATATTATGTTATTATATTATATTAAGTTATATTATGTTATTATATTATAATAAGTTATGTTATATTATATTATGTTATATTATATTATGGTATGATATATTGTATTATGTTATTATATTATGTTATGTTATATTATGTTATATTATGTTATGTTATATTATATTATATTATGTTATGTTATATTATGTTATATTATATTGTATTATATTGAGTTATGTTATATTATGTTATGTTATGTTACGTTATATTATATAATATTATGTTATATTATATTATGTTATGTTATATTATGTTATATTATATTATGTTATATTATTTTATGTAATCAAAAGTGACCATTTTGAAGGCTTATATGCAATTTATTGGCCAGAAAATGGTCTTTATCAAACTGTTACCACAAGATTGGAAGATCACAATTGTCTCCCAATGTCTTTGTATGATGGAGGATCACTGGGACCCTTTACTGGAGACCCCTGAACTCAATTATTTGGGGGGGGGGGGTGGTTTACATACTTTGCTCATTTAGTTCACCTCCAAATGTGTTTTTTGAGAGACTCTGAACCCCTCATAATGGGTGCTCCAACTTCTACATATTCCAGTATTTCTGTGCAGCAGCATTTGTTTCTCTCAGCAATGTTGTGAATACAGAACACATGGGACGGCTCAGAGATGTCTGAATTAGCCCGCCTATGTTATGCCCCTTGTCCCCATACAAGTACAATTGTAACATTCATGTGATACCTCCGTAATAATGTGTATAAAAACCTACAATTTACATCAAATAAAACAGATAGGATGTATTAAGGTAAAAAAAACTTTTACCTTTACAACCCCTTTAAAAAAACAAATCTATCTATCTATCTATCTATCTATCTATCTATCTATCTATCTATCTCTCTCTCTCTCTCTCTCTATATCTATATCTATCTATCTATCTATCTATCTATCTATCTATCTATCTATCTATCTATCTATCTATCTATCTATCTATCTATCTATCTCATTATTTCTATCTATCTATCTATCTATCTATCTATCTATCTATCTATCTATCTATCTATCTATCTATCTATCTCTCTCTCTCTCTCTCTCTCTCTCTATGGGCCAGATTCAGGTAGAGTTGCGCTGGAGTATTTCGATATGCGCCGCGTAACTGTGAATATGCGCCGTCGTTTCTATGTGGCCGTACCCACCAAACTAGATGCGACAGAAAACGGGCCATTTCCGATCGGCTTAACTTTCCGACGCCAGAGTCTCGTCAGCGCATAATTTCGCTTGGCGCATCAGTCGCGCCTATTGATTTCCCCTACAAATATGCAAATGAGGGAGATTTCCCGATTCGCGAACGGATTAGCACCATACGCTGGCTACATGCGCCGCGCGTATCTCGTCCGTCCGGCGCAAAGTTATTTCTACAAATAGCTGCTTTATCTTTACTCCAGACGGCCTCAGGTCAGCAGGAGAGCAGCTACAGCAGCAGCGTTACTGACGAAACTAGCAAGCTGAACAACCACACGTGCAAGGACAACACCTCTGTGTGCCAACATGCCTGGGGCAGTCGCGGTCCTAGCACTAGTACTGGGTCCCCCGGTACGGAGGAGGCGGGGACGTGAGAGGATATACCGCACGCGCATGAGCCTCTTTGGCATGGGGGATGAGGAGGTGTATCGCCTCTTCAGATTCAGCCCAGATGCAATACTTGAACTAACCGCAACCCTGCAGGGTGACATCACCAGCAAGACACACCGCTCACAAGCAGTGCAGCCACTGGTGAAGGTACTGGCAACACTTCATTTCCTTGCCAGTGGATCATTCCAGCGTACAAGTGGAGTGGTGGCTGGGATATCACAATCCTCCATGAGCAGATGTGTGCACCAGGTTGTCCCTGCAATCCTAAACAGAGAAAAGGTCCCAATGGGGCTTTGAAACAGCTGATGTGAAGTAAAGTGGCAATGCAACGTCTATGGTAAAAACGTTTTATTACAAAAGTGATTCAATGACATAAAAATTAGGTGTATACAAGGGATGAGTTGCGGCAGAGTAACAAAGATTAAAATATCCATAACATTTCCAGATAAGTAATCAAATACATAGCCTGAATAGTGGCAGGCAGGTGTATAAACTAACGCGTTTCGACCATTCGGTCTTCTTCAGAGGATTGTGGCTGAAAGAGATTTAATATTATAAATAGGTGTGTACAAAAACTCTTTATTTGTCTCTGTGTCCTCCCTATGGAGTCTGTCCCCTTATAAAAAAGGGGGAAAAACGGGGGTACAAGGACTCCCAAATCCACAGGGAAGATAAAGGCACAGAGAACAACATAAATATAGTAGGTTTAAGGGAGAAGAGCTTTCCTTCTCCCTCCCACAGTAATCAAAAAAATTTCATCATCAACAGCAACATATATTTACCCAGAAATTTGAGTTATGGGGCATCCAGGTGTGGTCCGATGCGGTCGTGGGATGCAAGGGCCCAAAGCTGACGGTACTCCCGATCAGTCCCCCAGTCTCGCCCAGTCCTCAACGTGGCCGCCCAAGAGTGGCCCTCAGTCACTTACGAGGAAGCACCAGACAGAAATGGTAGCACCCGGGCAGACCCGAGGAGTGAAGAAAAATGGGATTCAAAAGGTAGGAAAAAGAGATCCTAGAATTAAGTAGAGTAATTAGTATCAGGGGTGGCCAATGCATGGGTATAAATTTCGTAGAGATCTTCAAAGGATGAGATAATGGAGGTCCAGGGGGTGAGGGTGAGGTGGAAGCAAACAGGAGTGGGTGGGGTTGGGAAGGGGGAAAAAAGGGGGGTGAAAACGGGAAAGTGAAATGGGCTGGGAAGGAGAAGGGGTAGGGAGAAAGAATGATCGTGATGGTGAAGTGAAAGGGGAAATAGTGATGAAATGAAATAAGGAAAAAGATAGAGGAGTGAAGATGAAGGTGTGGGAAAGGGGATGGGGAAGGTGAGTGTGAATGGGGAGAAGGGATTGAGGACAAGGAATGAAGAAAGTAAGAAAAGAAGAAAAATGAAACGTAAAGTGAATGAGAGTGCAGGTGAGGAATGGGGAATGCGTTGAACAAAAAGGAAAGTAGGGAAGTGCAAAAACTGAGATATACAGAACTGGTGAAAAAGGAGGGGAAGAGAGGGAGTTGGGGAGAAGAGACAGGGGGTGGTGGAATGGAGACAGGGGACAGCTGGCTGGTTGGTGAGTGACATGGGTGGCAGGCATGACTATCCCCTCCCATGATGCACACATCACAAGGGGCACATGCATGACTAACATCCTCCTGTCTTTTCCCTTACAGGTGACTCTGCATATGCACTGGGACCCCATCTCATGACTCCTTTCCGGAACCCACAAACCAGAGGAGAGAGAAAATACAATGAAGCACACATCAAAACCTGTGCAGTGGTGGAGCAAACATTTGGGCTCCTGAAGTCCCGTTTCCGCTGCCTGGATAAGTCCGGGGGGGCCTTATTGTATTCCCCTACCTTTGTGTGTCAGATCATCGCTGCATGTTGCATTCTGCACAACTTTGCTATGAGAAAAGCCCTGCAGATTGACATGCGTGATGACCTGACCCCCGACCCACACAGTCCCCACCTGCCAGAGGAGAACCAGTCTGCTGATGGAAAAGCAGTCAGGAGGGTCCTCGCCGTAGGCATCTTTGGACACTAAACCAAAACATTAATCACACAGACAATGCACGCGTGTACACCACTGTGGTCCCTAGATCACACACACCACATGCACATCACATTGGATTAGCCCAAGTCCAGCATGTAGGACTTGGGAGCAGCAACGCCAGCGTCAAGGCCCCAATGATGTCGCTGTCCATTCATACACCTTTCACACGTCATTCATACAGCCGTGGGGTTAACTTCACCACCACGGCCGAGGGTGACACCCCTTACTGGCAGGAGTGCCACCCCCTCACATTCACACACCATTCACACTGCAAAGTGTGCAGTATCAAAAATTAAAAATCTCATATCCAGAGTAGAATCACAAAATAAAAATCTCATATCCAGAGTATAATCACAAAATAAAAATCTCATATCCTGAGCATTCCAATAAAATAATAAAAAAAACTCATATCCTGAGCATTCCAATTTTTTTTAATAAAAATCTCATAACCTGAGCATTCAAAAAAAAATAAAAAAATAACATCATCGAGGATGCCGGGGGCTCCTTCTGGTGGCCTCTCTCTGGCTCCTCAGCTGCCTGGATGGAGTGGGTGGGGGTGGGGGGGCATCTGGAGGTGGCTGATCCCCGGGTGGGCCACCCCTGGCAGGTGTGGCCTGCATGCCCTCCAAGGCCACGGCAATCCGGCCGAGGTACGAATTGGTCTGGGCCTGCATCCTGAGCTGCTGGGCCTGCATCCTGAGCTGCCGGGTGACCTGGTAATGCTGGGCCCGCCGACTCAGCCTCCCCTGGTCCCGGATGGCAGCTGTGTTTGCCTGGACGGCTGCAGTGAGGTGCCTTATGTCACCCTGCACCTCCCCCAGACTGGTCACCACTGCAGCGCAGTTGCAGCTCACATCCTGCACTGCAGAAGATATCTGGGCCACGGAGCACAGGCTGTCAGCCACTCTGTCCAGGTGCACAACTATGTCCCCCATTTGCTGGGTCTGCCTGGCGTGATCCCTCGCCACCTGGTCCTGGACCAGATCAGACACCCCCCTGGTCTTACGGGTGGCCTACCTGGGGCCAGTAGATGGTTGTCCCCGGGGGATGGAGTCACCCTTTAGGGGCTTCCTATGATGGGGGAGGGGATCTGAGAGGGCCCTGCAGAAGAGGAGGACTCGTCCAAATATAAAATTATGTTCTGCTCTGCCCCAACAGGCTCCTCCTCAACGACCTCTGCAGGTGAGGTGTGGGCACTCTCCTCCTCCACCTCGGTGTCTTGACCACCCAGGGGCACGGGCACTGGATGCCGTTGGGGGATGGGGTGGACTGGCCGCCGACAGATGATGTCCCAGCTCCGTCATCTGTGGATGACACAAAGCAGACACATGTTGGTGGTCCCACACACTTGGCGCATGTACCCTCCCCCCCCCCCACATGCAACACACCAAATAGGGGTTAAAAAACACTTACCTGTCCTGGAGCCTTCCTCCATGGAGTCATATCCATGGACCCCCTCCAACTGCTCCCTCTCCAGGCAGCGGGCGACCACCTCCTCCTCTGTGGTCAGGCTGACCGCACATGGGGGTCCACCACCCGTGCCACTCTCATGCCTTCTAATGGTGGCCACCTTGCCCCGAACCTTGCGCCGTAGATCGTTGATCTTCTTGACAATATCGCCAGCAGTCCGGGTGGAGTACCCCAAAATATTAACTCTGGCAGCAATGTTTGCCAGGATGGCCTGCTTCCTCTCCCGGGTGGTCTTTCGGCTTTTCCTGCCATGGAGGACATCGTTGTGGGACTCCATAGCCGAAATAACAATAGAGACCTCTTGAGGATTGAAATTGAGGTTCCTCCTCTCTTTGGGGGTAGCGGGAGCCGCCATAACAGAGCAAAAGTAACTTCCCTGGGGTGGGGGGAAACGGAAATACTTTTGCGCCGGAATGGCACTTCCGCTGGCGCTTTTATACGCGCAATGGAACACATTGCGCTGACGTTTCCCGTGAAGTGGTGCCGACGGAAGTTGTGAGCATGCGCACAAGGGGGCGAGTGGAGCCTCACTCACTGCGCATGCTCCGTGGTTGATGCGCTGAACGTAAGCCCCTGCGCTGGGCTCCGCCCATCATTTACATATGATCACACCCACTTCCAATTGCGTCGGGTTACGCCAGCGCATTTTCGTTACTCCGGCGCAAGTTTAGCAGCAAGTGCTATGTGAATAACAGTACTTGCGCCGAAAGTGTCGGCGCAATAACGTAAATGAGAAACGTTACTCCAAAGTAAAGATGCTCCAATCTACCTGAATCTGGCCCTATCTATCTATCTATCTATCTATCGATGGGCCAGATTCAGGTAGATGGGAGCATCTTTGCTCTGGAGTAACGTTTCTCATTTACGTTACGCTGGCGAAATTTTAGGAGCAAGTGCTGTTATTCATGAAGCACTTGCTCCTAAAGTTGCGGCAGCGTATCGCAAATGAGTCAGCGGAATTCAAATTGGGCGGGTACGGGGCGTGTATTATTTAAAATAAGCGCGATCCCGCATCGAACGTACTGCGCATGCGTCGACTGTCAATGCATCCCAGTGCGCATGCTCCAAATTCTGTCAGTGAACGTCAATGACGTCAAATCCCCATTCATGGACGTTTTATGCAAGCGACGCGATTTTTTTTTTTCGACGCGATGACGACGGCTATACTTAACATAGGATACTCCACTAGGGGGCTGCTTTATCTTTACGCCGCGTATCGCTTACGGAAACGTCGGAAAGTCACTGCGTCGCGCCCGAATACGATCGTGAATTGCCGATTCCCGCTGATTAACATATTTTTTCAGCGTAAATCAGCGGGAACGCCCCCGGCGCCATATTTTAAATTCAAGTTGCAATGCGATGGCGAAATTCAATTACGCCGATCGCATTTGGAACTCCAACCCGGCGTTTCTTGTTTTCTGGTTACAGAAAACAGAAACGCTGGCTTAAAGTGACAGTTAGGCTGGAGTATCACTGATACTCCAGCCTAACTCTACCTGAATCTGGCCCGATATATCTATCTCTATCTATCTATCTCTCTATTTCTATCTATCTATCTATCTATCTCTCGCTATCTATTAGTGAACATGGAGAAAGTTCCCAATGCAATTATGAGGCCCAATCACGTGGAAGGATAATAAAAAAAATCTATCTATCTATCTATCTATCTATCTATCTATCTATCTATCTATCTATCTATCTATCGCTATCTATTAGTGAACATGGAGAAAGTTCCCAATGCAATTATGAGGCCCAATCACGTGGAAGGATAATAAAAAAAATCTATCTATCTATCTATCTATCTCTCTATCTATCTATCTTTCTATCTCTTGCTATCTATCTATCTGCTCTTATGGAGAAAGTTCCCAATGCAATTATGAGGCCCAATCACATGGAAGGATAATAAAAAAAATCTATCTATCTATCTATCTATCTATCTATCTATCTATCTATCTATCTATCTCTCGCTATCTATTAGTGAACATGGAGAAAGTTCCCAATGCAATTATGAGGCCCAATCACGTGGAAGGATAATAAAAAAAATCTATCTATCTATCTATCTATCTATCTATCTATCTATCTATCTATCTATCTATCTACTCTTATGGAGAAAGTTCCCAATGCAATTATGAGGCCCAATCACATGGAAGGATAATAAAAAAAATCTATCTATCTATCTATCTATCTATCTATCTATCTATCTATCTATCTATCTATCTATCTATCTATCTATCTATCTATCTATCTATCTATCTATCTATCTATCTATCTATCTATCTTTCTAACTCTATTTATCTATCTATCCATCCATCTCTGTCTTCTGATGGACATTTCCACCCCAAGGATGAATATCTTGGGGGGAATACGTTACCCCCCCCTCTTCTCCTCCATCCTCTCTCTTTCCTCCTGACGTCTCCCAGATTTCTGTATTCCGTCCCGTCCAGCGCTGAGCTCTTCAGCTGGAAGAGAATCTTAAGTCTGTTTACAGATCCACAGAATTTTCCGGCCCCGTATTCCATGTACGATGACCCCCGATGACCTGCGCCCTCCGAGGGGGGGGGGGGGTGGGGGACAGAAAAGTGTAAAAATATCTGCGATAGAAGGAAAGAGAGAAATGATTTTGTGAATTGGAAGTTGCGCTGATGAGTGTGTTGGGGGGGGTCACCCAAGGTGAACTCCTCGGTTCCCAACACTTTGCTTCACATCCAAATACTGCAATTGACTTAACGGGAAGAGCCAAAGATTTGGGAGAAACTTCTGCGGAGGATTGAAAAGAACTGAATAAGGTGTGAAAAAGAATGACGTGAAACAATGTGACACTTTCTATACTTTCTATACAGCCAAAAAAAAAAAACAACATGAAACAATGTAATAACCCCGGATGCAAACACCCTCCCCCCCCGGCCTTTCTATATATATCCTATAAACAAAAACAACGTGAAACAAAGTAGCAAAGAAACCAATGAGCTTCCAGTTTTTATTGTCAAAGCTCCATTGAAGAAGCTGATTGACAAGAAATGATGTAAAAACATATTACCATAAAAAATATAGGGCCAGATCCACAAACAATTACAGCGGCGTATCTCCAGATATGCCGCCGTAATTTCAAATCAGCGCCGGCCTATCTTTGTTTCGTATCCACAAAACAAGGTACGCCATTTTTTCGCGGAGATACGCTGTCCTATTTAAGTGTAATATTTCCGCTGGACGCTACGGGCGCTTCCATATATTTTCCGCATTGAATATGCAAATGAGGTAGATACGCCGATCCACGAACGTACGTACGGCCGGCGCAGTGTTTTAACGTTGTTTGTGTAAACGTAGGTCCGACGTAAAGTTACCCCTGCTGTATAGAGGCGTATGTAATGTTAAGTATGGACGTCGGGCCAGCGTCGAATTTTCCGTCGTTCACGTCGTTTGCGTAAACCGTTGGCGAATAGGGTTTTGCATAAGTTACTTTCACGTCGTTTTCATTGATGTTTTACGACGTGATTTTGCGCATTCGCACTGGGATACATCCACGGACGGCGCATGCGCCGTTCAAAAAAAGCGTCATTTATGTGGGGTCATGCTGATTTACATGAAATCACGCCCACATCTAACTATTTACGCCGCAACAATTACACTACGCCGCCGTAAGTTACAGCGGAAATTCTTTGAGGATATGGATACGCCGCTGTAACTTATAGCGGCGTAGTGTAACTCCGTTAAGCTACGCCAGCAGGAGATGTTTGTGGATCTCGCCCATAGTCTCTAAGGCTGCTTTCACATTGGGGATAGAGCCGCTGTGGTGGTATAGCAGCTCGATTTTTAGCACTGCTATACCGTTGTATTTACCGCGGTATTCGGCTGCTAGCAGTGCGGTTTTAACCCCCGCTAGCATCCGAAAAAGGGTTAATACCGCCCGCAATGCGGTTTTCTGCGGTTTCCCATTGATTTCAATGGGAAGGCGCGGTATAGGAGCGGTGAACACACCGCTCCTATACCGCAGTAAAGATGCGGCTAGCAGGACTTTTGGAGCAAATAGGGGATAGATTTATGATTTTATTTTTTACTAGTAATGGCGGCGATCTGTGATTTTTTGTCAGGCCTGCGATATTGCGGCGGACATATCAGACACTTTTGACACTATTTTGGAACCATTCACATTTATACAGCGATCAGTGCTATAAAAGGGGGTTAACACTAGGAGGCGAGGAAGGGGTTAAATGTATTCCCTGGGTGTGATTCTTACTGTGGGGGGAGTGGACTGACTGGGGGAGGTGACCGATGCTGTGTCCCTATGTACAAGGGACACACCATCGGTCTCCTCTCCCTGATAGAGAGCTCCACGTCCCTGCTGTCACTGCTGATTGCGGGTACCTGGCGGACATCGTGGCTGCCAGGCACGCACATCGGCATCTCAGTGATGCGCCGTGCACAGTTTTTCCCCACCGCGCGCCCCCTGTGGCGCGCGTGGGGAATGCACATAAAGGGACGTCCAGGGACGTCCACCCGGCACTTGAGAGTCGCGCTGTGGACGTCTTTCGTCTACAGCGCGGGTCTCAAGTGGATAAATAGTCTATGAATAAAAACAACATGAAACAATGTAACAACACCTTTCTGTATATATATTTACAGTCTATAGACAAAAATAACATGAAACTATTTAAACCGCTTCCATACCGTAGGGCGTCATATGACGTCCTGGACTTCAGTGGGGGATATCTGAATGATGGGGCAGCTACAGGCATCATTCAGATATCCTTTTTTTTCAGGCGGCGATTCTGTGCACCATAAGAACGATCATACTGGCAGTTCCGCTGCTTAATCATTCTTATAGGCACATCCCCCTCCTCCCGCCGCCATCCGGTTCTTCTCCGGACTCTCCCGTGCCATCGGGGGCCCGGAGAATGAATCGGCCATCACCGAACAAAGAGCATAGAGATTTCCGATGACCACCGGTGACCACTGCCGGGTACCCAGAAGTAAACAAAACCGCTGAATTTCTTTCCCCGATCTCATGCTTTCCAGCCTGAAGGAGAGATGTGGTGGGGGGGGCTCATTGACCCCGCCTCTCTCCATAAAGAGGACCTGTCACACACATTTCTTATTACAAGGGATGTTTACATTCATTGTAATAGGGATAAAAGTGATAAAAAAAAAGTGTAAAAATAAAAAAATGAAGTAAAATAAAAAAAAATATATATTTTTTTTTAAAACTCCTCTGTCCCCGGTAGCACGCGCTCAGAAGCGAACACGCACCTAAGTCCCACCCCCACATATGTAAACGCCGTTCAAACCACACATGTGAGGTGTCGCCGCATGCGTTACAGGAAGCAACAATTCTAGCAATGGACCTCCTCTGTAACTCTAAACTGTAAAAAAAATTAAAGTGTCACCTATGGAGATTTTAAGTACAGAAGTTTGGCGCCATTTCACGATCGGATGCAATTTTTAAACAACAAAAAAAAAGTTAAAATGTAACAACATATTTCTATATATAATCTACAGACCAACACAGCAAGAAACAATGTAAGAACATTTTGGTCAAAGCTCCATTGAAGAAGCTGAGGTTAGAAGCCGATTGGCTCCCATGCAGAGCAACACCAGATTCTCCGGTTTTAGTAAATCTCCTCTATCGCGTCCCCGGACCTTCCTATAAATAGTCTATAAACAACATGAAGCAATGGGGCAAACAGACAGTCGCCCTCTGCGAGAGCCGTCATTCCGGAGCTTAGTAAATCAGGTGAAGCTTTACTTTGCAAAGAGCATCCAATCACGTGCGAGGAAAATGAAAGGAAATGCAATTTTGCTCGCACGTGTCTGGATGATGGAAGTCAGCAGAACTTCTGCTGATTTAATCAGCTCTGGAGCTGTGCAAAGTGCGCAGCCTATTTGCCTTTAGTAAATCAATCTCTATGACTCTCTAAGATGCTCTTTTTAAACCTAATCATGTTACTGGCTTTTTGACAATTAATGTAATTAGTTGCGAAATGTTCTTCCAGCTCTTCCTGGTCAGTAGAACTTACTATGTCACATTTGTCCCAACTTTTGCTGCCGTCAATTTACTTTCTTAAAATGCTAAATGTTTTCAGTTTAAACATTTAATGGGCACCCTGGCAGCATTTGACACAGTAGCAGCATATGATGGGCACAATGTCTGTGTTTGATTGGCACAGTGGCTGCATTTGATGGCACAGTGGCGGCAATTGATGGGCACAGTGGCTGCATTTGATGGACACAGTGGCTGCATTTGATGGGCACAGTGGTGTCAATTTATGGCACAGTAGCGGCAATTGATGGGCACAGTGGCTGCACTTCATGGGTACAGTGGCTGCACTTGATGGGTACAGTGGGTGCGTTTGATGGGCACAGTGGCTGCACCTGATGGGCACAGTGGTGGCATTTGATGGGCACAGTGGCTGCGTTTTATGATCACAGTGGCTGCGTTTTTATAGGCACAGTGGCTGTGTTTGATGGGCACAGTGGCTGCGCTTGATGGGCACAGTGGCGGCAATTTATGGTGCAGTGGCTGCGTTTGATCGTCACAGTGGCTGCGTTTGATGGGCACAGTGGCTGTGTTTGATGGCACAGTGGCGGCAATTTATGGCACAGTGGCTGTGTTTGATGGGCACAGTGGCGGCAATTTATGGCACAGTAGTGGCAATTGATGGGCACAGTAGCTGCACTTCATTGGTACAGTGGCTGTGCTTGACGGGTACAGTCGCTGCGTTTGATGGGCACAGTGGCTGCGTTTTATGGGCACAGTGGCTGCGTTTGATGGCACAGTGGCTGTGTTTGATAGGCACAGTGGCTGTGTTTCATGGGCACGGTAGCTGCATTTGATGGGCACAGTGGCTGCATTTGATGGGCACAGTGGCTGCATTTGATGGGCACATTGGCTGCACTTCATGGGTACAGTGGCTGCGCTTGATGGGCACAGTGGCGGCAATTGATGGCACAGTGGCTGCATTTGATGGGCACAGTAGCGGCAATGGATGGGCACAGTGGCTGAGTTTGATAGGAACAGTGGCAGCGTTTGATGGGCACAGTAGCGGCAATTGATGGGCACAGTGGCGGCAATTGATAGCACAGTAGCTGCGTTTGATGGGAACAGTGGCGGCAATTGATGTGTTTTTTCAGTTTGTTTGCGCCCCAAAAATGTTGCGCACCCCCGCCACTGATACACAGACGATTCGCCTTTAGTAAATCGCCCTAGTCGCCTCCCTCGGAGGTTCTCGGGTGCGTTTTTCTCACGGAACGCAATGAAAATTAAAATCGCACAGAAATAAAATCTCCACCTCGGGTGGGCTGACCCTTTAAGAAGGTTAGGACGTGATTCTTCCTGAGAGCGATACAGCCTCATCCCCGGCCAGCAAAGCTTGCAGTGTTCATCCGCCCGACCCCTCTGATTGGCTGGCAGCCTTCTCGTGCTTTTATAGCGATAAATAGCCATTCTGAACAAAATGTTCGAGCCGAGTCGTCTTTGGACGTATGAATTAATTATCCCGTGATGGCCGGCTTTAATTCAGGCAATGAGACGTTATTACGGAATAATCCCAAGATAAACCTTTTTACTCTCCCTAAAATAACCGCCGCTGGTTTTTAGCTTTTCAGATGAGTGGCGGCCACCTCCCACCTCACCCATATGTCGCCTACCCCCCACCTCACCCATGTGTCACCCCCACCCCACCTCACCCATGTGTTGCCTCCCCACCCCACCTCACCCATGTGTCGCCCCCCCACCTCACCCATGTGTCGCCTACCCCCCCACCTCACCCATGTGTTTCCCCCCCACCCCACCTCACCCATGTGTTGCCCCCCCACCCCACCTCACCCATGTTTCGCCCCCCCTACCTCACCCATGTGTCGCCCCCCACCCCACCTCACCCCATGTGTCCCCCCACCTCACCCACGTGTAGCCTCCCTCCATCTCACCCATGTGTCGCCTCCCCCCACCTCACCCATGTGTCGCCCCCACCCCACCTCACCCATGTGTCCCCCCCACCTCACCCACGTGTTTAGCCTCCCTCCATCTCACCCATGTGTCGCCTCCCCCCCACCTCACCCGTGTGTCGCCTCCCCCCACCTCACCCATGTGTCCGCCCCCCCCCCCACCTCACCCATGTGTCGCCCCCCCCACCTCACCCATTTGTCGCCCACCCCCCCTCTCTCACCCAATGCCATGTGTGGTTCTAGCCAAGGACACGGAAAACTGGAGACTGCGGAAATCTTCTATAAAACACCCCACCTCACCCATGTGTTGCCCCCCACCCCACCTCACCCATGTGTCGTCCGCCCCCCCCCACACCTCACCCATGTGTCGCCCCCCACCTCACCCATGTGTTCCCCCACCCACCTCACCCATGTGTCGCCCCCCACCCCAACTCACCCATGTGTCCCCCCACCTCACCCACGTGTAGCCTCCCTCCATCTCACCCATGTGTCCCCCCCACCTCACCCATGTGTCGCCTCCCCCCACCTCACCCGTGTGTGTCGCCTCCCCCCACCTCACCCATGTGTCGCCCCCCCACCTCACCTATTTTTCGCCCCCTTTTCTCACCCAATGCCATGTGTGGCTCTAGCCAAGGACACGGAAAACTGGAGACTGCGGAAATCTTCTATAAAACAGAATAGAAAATGAGTCTGCTAACGACAGCTTTCCGGGACAGCCCACCCCCCTTTTAGGTGGCGTTCTGCCATTGTTAGATCTATTGTGTGCCCCTACAGGCATCTGACACACCTGACCAATTCTATCCAAAATCTATACACAGTGGTGGCCTGTGCTCAATATTTGGGGGGGGGGGTGTCAGCAAACTAACACCAACCCCCCCCACAGGAGATGGATGGAAAGGCGGCGGTATCTCCCACCCCCTCCCCCACGGGACAGGAATGTGGCAATCGGCCCCCTCACACCCCCGCAGTAGATGAATAGGTAGGTAGCGATCCCCCCATACGTGTGAGACGGACAGGAATGTGGCGATCGGCCACCTCACACACCCCCCCCCCCCCCCCCGCAGTAGATGAAAATGTAGGTGGTGACCTCCCCCATGTGTGAGATGGACAAGAATGTGGCGATCAAACCCCTCACACACCCCCCCCCCCCCCCCCGCAGTAGACAGGTAGGTGGCCCCCCTCTAGAGACGGTCAGGAATATGGCTATCAACCCCCTCACAACCCCCCCCACAGTAGATGAACAGGTAGGTAGTCATCCCCCCCATGCGTGAGACAGACGTGAAAGTGGCCACCACACCCCCTGCGGAAGAGGGATGGGAATGTGTCAAATATATGTCAGCCCCCCCCCCCCCACACACCTGTTTATATGCCAGCCCCCCCCCCCCCCACACACACACATCTGTATATATGCCAGGCCCCCTCACACCTGTATATATGTCAGCCCACACACACACCTGTATATATGTCAGCCCCCCACACCTGTATATATGTCAGCCCCCACCTGTATATATGCCAGCCCTCCACCTGTATATATGCCAGCCCCAAATACACCTGTATATATGACAGCCCCCCACCTGTATATATGCCAGCCCTCCACCTGTATATATGCCAGCCCCCTCACACCTGTATATATGTCAGCCCCACACCTGTATGTATGCCAGCCCCCCTCACACCTGTATATATGTCAGCCCCCACCTGTATAAATATGTCAGCCCCCACACATGTATATATATATATATGTCAGCCCTTCTCACACCTGTATATATGTCAGGCCCCCACCTGTATATATGCCAGCCCCCACCTGTATAAATATGTCAGCCCCCCACCTGTAATATATATATATATATATATATATGTCAGCCCCCCTCACACCTGTATATATGTCAGCCCCCCCCCCCACACACACCTGTTTATATGCCAGCGCCCCACCTGTATATATGTCAGCCCCCCACCTGTATATATATATGTCAACCCCCCTCACACCTGTAAATATGTCAGCTCCCCCCCACACACCTGTTTATATGCCCAGCCCCTACCTGTATATATGCCAGCCCCCCTCACACCTGTATATATGTCAGCCCCCCCCCCACACACCTGTATATAGGCCCCATAACCTCCTATTGCCCGGGGGCCCCATAATCTCCTATTGCCTGGGGGCCCCATAATCTCCTATTTCTCGGGGCCCTATAGTCTCCTATTGTCCGGGGGCACCATAATCTCCTATTGCCCGGGGGCCCCATAATCTCCTATTGCTCGTGGGCACCATAATCTCTTATTGCACGGGGGCCCCATGAGTTGTCAGTCCGCCCCTGGGTATAGAAGATATATATTCAGCCCCCCACCTGTATATATTCCAGCCCCCCACCTGTATATATGCCAGCCCCCCCACCTGTATAAATGTCAGCCCCCCCACACACCTGTATATGGGCCCCATAATCTCCTATTGTTCGGGGGCACCATAATCTCCTATTGCATGGGGGGGCCCCATGAGTTGCCACTCTGCCCCTGTCTATAGAAGACATTGGGGACAGATGTTCTCCGCCCTTTACGCGGTGCCGTCCTCTCTTACACTTCACTTATATTTTGCAGAATCTGACTTGTGCCAATCGCACGGCTTTGTGGGACCTTTTGTTTTTTTCCATTATTAATTACCAGCTGGGTCCGCGGAGCGCGCCACTGACTGCTGTTTACAGAATGTTGTTCTGCGTTCGGGATTGTTCCACTGTTTATTTGACAAAAATAAACTTCAAAAATTGAACTCCTTGCAGTTGGCAGAAGATAATTACTTTGTGTCATGTGGAAAATATGTTTTCTACTTACTGCGTAACGTTCCAGATACCCAAATCAGGAGCTGCAAATGCCCCACCCCCCCCCCTCACCGCCCATTTACCCTCCTCATCCAAACATGTCTTTATTAGAGGGTGCAACACCCAGCCCCACCCCATCTACCCCCCGAGTATATCACCCAAACATGTCTTTATTGGAGGGCGCCACACCCAGCCCCGGCCCATCTAACCCTCCGAGTATATCATCCAGACATGTGTCAGGGTACCAGTTCCATTCCGGACGTGCGTGGTAGAACGGTACAGCGGCACATGCCTGTGTGCGAATTGCGCACGCGCATGCGCGGTACAGCGGAGCGCCGCGTGCACGGGCGCGCACGCATGCGGCCTCTTACCTGGAACCAATCAGAGGCCTGATGGCCCTATTTAAACCAGCACTTCCCCCTGGACAGGTTGCTGGTTTGTCATCAGCTACTGTGTGTTCTTCCTGCTGCTCTGACCTTGTTGACCCGGAACTTCTTGACGACTCTCCTCTCACCCGGAAATTTGGACCTCTTGGCTTACGTACCCTGGATTGCTGCTGTTTTCTGCTCCTGACCCCTGTCCTGAAATTTGGACTTTCTCTGCCTTCTCCAACCCTTGGCTTACAGCTTGTTTTTATTGTCTTTATTGGAGGGCGCCACACCCAGCCCCGCCCCATCTACCCCCGAGTATATCATCTAAACATGTCTTTATTGGAGGACGCCACACCCAGCCCCGCCCCATCTACCCCCGAGTATATCATCTAAACATGTCTTTATTGGAGGACGCCACACCCAGCCCCGCCCCATCTACCCCCCCCCCCCGAGTATATCATCGAAACATGTCTTTATTGGAGGACGCCACACCCAGCCCCGCCCCATCTACCCCCCGACTACATAATCTAAACATGTCTTTATTGGAGGGCGCCACACCCATCCCCGCCCCATCTACCCCCCCCCCCCCCGAGTATATCATCCAAACATGTCTTTATTGGAGGGCGCCACACCCAGCCCAGCCCCATCTACCCCCCGAGTATATCATCCAAACATGTCTTTATTGGAGGGCGCCACACCCAGCCCCGCCCATCTACCCCCTGAGTATAAAACCCCAAACATGTCTTTATTGGCGGTCGCCACATCCAGCCCCGCCCCATCTACCCCCCGAGTATATCATCCAAACATGTCTTTATTGGAGGGCGCCACACTCAGCCCCGCCCCATATCCCCCCCGAGTATATCATCCAAACATGTCTTTATTGGAGGGCGCCACACCCAGCCCCGCCCCATCTACCCCCCAAGTATATCATCCAAACATGTCTTTATTAGAGGGCGCCACAACCAGCCGCGCCACATCTACCCCCCGAGTATATCATCCAAACATGTCTTTATTGGAGGGCGCCACACCCAGCCCCGGCCCATCTACCCTCCGAGTATATCATCCAGACATGTGTCAGGGTACCAGTTCCATTCCGGACAGATTCGCGCACATGCGTGGTAGAACGGTACAGCGGCACATGCCTGTGTGCGAATTGCGCACGCGCATGCGCGGTACAGCGGAGCGCCGCGTGCACGGGCGCGCACGCATGCGGCCTCTTACCTGGAACCAATCAGAGACCTGATGGCCCTATTTAAACCAGCACTTCCCCCTGGACAGGTTGCTGGTTTGTCATCAGCTACTGTGTGTTCTTCCTGCTGCTGTGACCTTGTTGACCCGGAACTTCTTGACGACTCTCCTCTCACCCGGAAATTTGGACCTCTTGGCTTACGTACCCTGGATTGCTGCGGTTTTCTGCTCCTGACCCCTGGCCTGAAATTTGGACTTTCTCTGCCTTCTCCAACCCTTGGCTTACAGCTTGTTTTTATTGTCTTTATTGGAGGGCGTCACACTCAGCCCCGCCCCATCTACCCCCGAGTATATCATCTAAACATGTCTTTATTGGAGGACGCCACACCCAGCCCCGCCCCATCTACCCCCGAGTATATCATCTAAACATGTCTTTATTGGAGGGCGCCACACCCAGCCCCGCCCCATCTACCCCCCGAGTATATCATCCAAACATGTCTTTATTGGAGGACACGACACCCAGCCCCGCCCCATCTACCCCCCGACTATATCATCTAAACATGTCTTTATTGGAGGGCGCCCACACCCATCCCCCCCCCCCATTACTCCCCCCCCCCCCCCTCGAGTATATCATCCAAACATGTCTTTATTGGAGGGCGCCACACCCAGCCCAGCCCCATCTACCTCCCGAGTATATCATCCAAACATGTCTTTATTGGAGGGCGCCACACCCAGCCCCGCCCATCTACCCCCTGAGTATATCACCCAAACATGTCTTTATTAGAGGGGGCCACACCCAGCACCGCCCTATCTACCCCCCGAGTATATCATCCAAACATGTCTTTATTGGAGGGCGCCACACTCATCCCCGCCCCATATGCCCCCCGAGTATATCATCCAAACATGTCTTTATTGGCGGTCGCCACATCCAGCACCGCTCCATCTACCCCCCGAGTATATCATCCAAACATGTCTTTATTGGAGGGCGTCACACTCATCCCCGCCCCATATGCCCCCAGAGTATATCATCCAAACATGTCTTTATTGGAGGGCGCCACACCCAGCCCCGCCCCATCTACCCCCCGAGTATATCATCCAAACATGTCTTTATTAGAGGGCGCCACACCCAGCCCGCTCCATATACCCCCGAGTATATCATCCAAACATGTCTTTATTAGAGGGCGCCACACCCAGCCCCACCCCATTTACCCCCCGAGTATATCATCCAAACATGTCTTTATTGGAGGGCGCCACACCCAGAACCCTCCCATATACCCCCCGAGTATATCATCCAAACATGTCTTTATTGGAGGGCGCCACACCCAGCCCGCCCCATATACCCCCCGAGTATATCATCCAAACATGTCTTTATTAGAGGGCGCCACACCCAGCCCCGCTCCATATACCCCCGAGTATATCATCCAAACATGTCTTTATTGGAGGGCACCACACCAAGCCCCGCCCCATATACCCCCGAGTATATCATCCAAACATGTCTTTATTAGAGGGCGCCACACCCAGCCCCGCTCCATATACCCCCCGAGTATATCATCCAAACATGTCTTTATTAGAGGGCGCCACACCCAGCCCCGTCCCATCTACCCCCCGAGTATATCATCCAAACACGTCTTTATTGGTGGGCGCCACACCCAGCCACGCCCCATCTACCCCCCGAGTATATCATCTAAACATGACCTCCCCTGTACCATCCGCAGCCTCTGACCTCCCCTGTACCATCCGCAGCCTCTGACATCCTCTGTACCATCCGAAAACCTCTGACCTCTTGTCCCTCCTTCTGCAACCTCTGACCTCCTGTCCCCCCCCCCCCCTCTGCAACCTCCTGTCCCCCCCCCCTCTGCAGCCTCTGACCTCCCCTGTACCCTCTGCAGCCTCTGACCTCCCCTGTACCCTCTGCAGCCTCTGACCTCCCCTGTACCCTCTGCAGCCTCTGACCTCCCCTTTACCCTCTGCAGCCTCTGACCTCCCCTGTACCCTCTGCAGCCTCTGACCTCCCCTGTACCCTCTGCAGCCTCTGACCTCCCCTGTACCCTCTGCAGCCTCTGACCTCCCCTGTACCCTCTGCAGCCTCTGACCTTCCCTGTACCATCCACAGCCTCTGACCTCCTCTGTACCATCCGCAAGCCTCTGACCTCCTGTCCCCCCCCCCCTCTGCAACCTCTGACCTCCTGTCCCCCCCTCTGCCGCCTCTGACCTCCCCTGTACCATCCGCAGCCTCTGACCTCCCCTGTACCATCCGCAGCCTCTGACCTCCCCTGTACCATCCGCAGCCTCTGACCTCCCCTGTACCATCCGCAGCCTCTGACATCCTCTGTACCATCCGCAAACCTCTGACCTCTTGTCCCTCCCTCTGCAACCTCTGACCTCCTGTGCCCCCCTCTGCAACCTCTGACCTCCTGCCCCCCCCCCTCTGCAGCCTCTGACCTCCCTTGTACCCTCTGGAGCCTCTGACCTCCCCTGTACCCTCTGCAGCCTCTGACCTCCCCTGTACCCTCTGCAGCCTCTGACCTCCCCTGTACCCTCTGCAGCCTCTGATTTCCTGTCCCCTCCCCCTCTGCAGCCTCTGATCCCTGCCCCCCCCCTCTGCAGCCTCTGATCTCCTGTCCCCCGCCTCCGCAGCCTCTGAGCTTCCCTGTACCATCTGCAGCCTCTGACCGCCCCTTTACCATCCGCAGCCTCTGATCTGCGCAGTCTCTGACCTCCTGTCTCCCCCTCTGCAGCTTTTGATTTCCCCTGTACCATTTGCAGCCTCTAACCATCTCTTGTCTTATATCAGATCTGAAGCGTAGTCGAGAGTGGGAGTGCTGCCAGGATGGGGGTTCATGGGAAAAGTCAGACATGTATGGACTGTGGAGAGGAAACTATGGGACCAAGCTGGAGCCGAGTGACTGAGCCACGCATGGTGCACCTGAGAGGAGGTCAGTGACAGCACCGCCAGGCCAGTCTGAGGAGGGGGTGGAGTGTCAATACAATATTGTAAGGGGGCACTGATCTAAAGGTTCCCACCTTATATCAGTAACCCCCCTTACCTTAGTGTTCCTTAGTGTTCACTTTCTGCGGAAGGTGGGCTCTGGTCACCAGAGTCCTCCCCACATTCCCAGATTCCCCCTTTATATCATAGTCTGCAGGATTCAACCTTACAGTGCAAGGGGGCACTCTGATGTAAAGGGGAATGCAGTGGACTCTGATATGTGTGGTCTCTGGTCACCAGTGCCCCCCTGTATATTAGAGTTCGACCCCTTTCACACTGAGACGCTTTGCAGGTGCTATAACACTAAAGATAGCGCCTGCAAAGCGCCCTGAAAGAGCCGCTCCTGCCCATTAAAAAGAATAGGCACCGCAGCTATACTGCCGGCAAAGCGCATGATGTTATGATGTTGGGCTGGTATAATGCTATTGGGCTGGTAGGAAATCATTTCCAGGGCTGGTTTTTATTCCCAGTCCGGCCCTGCAAACATGTCTTTATTGGAGGGCGCCACATCCAGCCCCGCCCTTTGGGGAGGGTCCTTGATCATTAAGGGTCCCACTGTATATGACATATTTGGGTTTATAGTTATTGCCCCCATTCTTAGAAGGTCTTAGGAACTCCTGGCGGTTGGAGAACTATTATCACGTTATTATTTTTTTATCTATATCCTGGCCAATGCATCTCAGGGAATTGGGGGGCAATGCCATATTAATGGCTGGGGAAGAAGGGAGGCCACCAAATATTAATGGATTGGGGGGGACTCGATATTAACGGCGGGGGGGGGAGAAGGGGGGCAACTCCATATTAATGGCCAGGGAAGAAGGGGGGCAATGCCATATTAATGGCCAGGAAAGGAGGGGGCAATACCATATTAATGGCCAGGGAAGAAGGGGGGCATTTAAAATAATAGGTTGGGGGGGGGGAGGAGGGATGAGGAGGGAGGAGGAGGGATGAAGAGGGAGGGAGGAGGAGGGATGAGGAGGGAGGGAGGAGGAGGGATGAGGAGGAGGGATGGGGAAGGAGGAGAAGGAGGGAGGAGGAGGAGGAGGAGGGATGATGAGGAGGAGGAGGAATGATGAGGAGGAGGAGGAGGAGGAGGGATGAGAAGGAGGAGGAGGAGGGAGGAGGAGAAGTAATTAAGACACAAATTCCTCGGAATCAGGAGAGCAGTATTTTAGGTGTCTGTTCCTCTCGATAGAAAAATGTGGATTTGGCTCTCACTGAGCTCAACACTTCCAGACATTCCCGGAGTACGCGCCATTCACTGGGTGGCCCCAAGCCACCAATTTCCTGTTTTTCCCCAACATTGTAACAAAAAATAAATAAAAATAAAACAGATCAACGTCGGTGTCAGAGGGATTTGGGCTTAAATGTCTCCACCAACCAAACTGATTCCTCCACCAATCACAGAGACACAAAGATCTGATCCAAAAATACGTTGGAATGTATAACTGAAGTGCGCCACTGAGGTGATCACACATAAAGTCCCTCCATATAATGATTCCTCCATATCATGATCCTTCCATATAATGACCCCTCCATATCATGATCCCTCCATATAATGATCCCTCTATATAATAATCCCTCCATATAGTGATCCCTCTATACAATGATCCCTCTATACAATGATCCCTCCATACAATGATCTCTCCATACAATGGTCCCTCCATATAATGGTCAATAGAAGAAATAAAGGGGGCGATGTCACTCTGTGAAGGTGTTTCCAAACCTTCTCCCCCTAAATCTTTATCCGCCTTTATGGAAATAACAATAAATAGGGAATCGCTCTTCTTTATGGGAGATTCGTTGTCTACAGAATCCATAAGAAGATCTATACAGCAAATGCCTTTAGTGCACCAACCGAAAGCAGGCGCACCCCACCCAACACAGAGGAGAGCAGCAACAGGTAGCCTGAGACCCCTCCCCCACCTGACACCATCCCATGTCACCTCTCCCAGCTAACAAGAAACCACAATCATAGACAACAACAGAGAGCTCTGATTCCAAACGTCACCTTCTACCCGTGTCTGCAGACTTCTTATACACAGGAGGAGGTCGGCCCCGCCCCCGGCTCGGACTTCGAAGACATTTCAGGGAGGAGAAGAAAGGGAGAGAAAGGGTTAGATTTGCAGACTGCAAAGGAGCCGACGCGTTTTACAAGTCCATTTGTTCTAAGAATAAAAATCACAATTAGTAATGTTCCAAAATATACCCGACATCAGACTCTCCAGGACCCTTGTGCTTTTGAGTAAAAAATGATAACTCCTTTCCAGGCTTTGGTAGTAACACTTTATCAAGAAGACCTTCCTGACTGGATCTCACTAGCTTTTGACACCAAACGACATGACTCTTGGTAAACCCGTGTTAGCTGACATAGAGCCTGCATGCTCTCAAGGGCAAGGGTGGGAGGGAAAGGGGGGAGGGAAAGGAGGGAGGGGGAGGTAAACAGCCAACAAGACACATAAGAAGGACCAACAGTTTCTCCCGCCACGCCCCAGGGGACACTAATCTTTTTCTGTGCCACTTTGCACTTTATGTTTTATACCCTGCATGTAAAGAGCTTTGTATAATTGCTGGCTGTTTTGTAAAATGGTTTTAAACTTTCAATAAAAATGAATGAAAAGAAAAAAGTAATGTTCCAAAATAAATGAATCCCGCGCACTCGACTCGTGAGCTTCGGAATCATCCTAGTAATCTTTGAGTGGCCGCAAATACTTGGATAAGACCACTTGGTAATAAATCGTGCGGTGAAATCTGAGAGAGGGGGGAAGGAACAGCGGTTAGGTGAAGAGTATTATTTGTAAGACGGACACGCATTTCAGGCACAACAACGTTGTGAAATGTACATTGAAGCCCAACTTCGGGGTCCATGCTTCCCCTATGAGTGGCCCTTTCCTCCCCCCAAGATTCACTTTACAGATCGCCTTTTTCTTCCCAGGGCTCCCCCCATATGTGGCCCTTTACTCCCCCAAAGACCTTTCTTTCCCTGAATCTTCCCCCTCGGGTGACCCTTTACTCCCCCAAAGCTCCCTTTATGGGTGGTCCTTTCCTCTCCACATGGCTCTCTTTTACAAAAGGCCCCTTTCTCCCCCAGGACTCCCCCTATAAGTGGCCCTTTCCTCCCCCCAAGATTCCCTTTACAGATCGACTTTTTCTTCCCAGGGCTCCCCCCATATGTGGCCCTTTACTCCCCCAAAGTTACCTCTATGAGTGTCCCTTTCCTCTCCACAAGACTCCCTTCACAAAAGACCTTTTTCTCTTCCAAGACTCCCCCCATAAGTGGCCCTTTCCTCCCCCAAATCCCCCCTATGGGTGGCTCTTTCCTCCTCCGAGCCTTATCTCTTGGGTGGACCTTTTCTTCCTGATGCTCCCTCCACAACTGGCTCCAAGGCTCCCCCCACAGATGTCCCTTTCCTCCCCTGAGTGGCCCTTTCCTCCCCCATATCTCCCCCCAAAAGTGTCCCTTTGCTCCCTCAAATCCCCCCCTATGGGTGGCCCTTTCCTCCCCCAAATCTCCCACATGTGGCCCTTTGTTCCCTGAGGTTTCCCCCATGAGTGACCCTTCACCTGAGACTCCCTCCACAATGTGCCAATCCCTCCTCCAAGGCTTCCCCACACGTGTACCTTTCTTTCCCTGAGACTACCCCCATGGGTGTCCCCTTCCTCCCACAAGGCCCCCCCCAACATTAAACTCTATCCTCCCCCAAGGTTACCTCACACAGATGGCCCTTTCTTCCCTGGGTCTTCCCCCATAGGTAGCTCTTTCTTCCCCAAAGACTCCCCTCACAGGTAGTCCTTTCCTCCATTAAGGCTCCACATAGATGGTCCTCTCCTTCCAAAAGCTTCCTCAATGGGTTGCCCGATACCTCCCTAAATGCTTCCCTCACTGGTGGCCTTCCCTTCTCTGAAGCTCCCCTCATAGATCACCTTTTTATCCCTGAGACTCCCCCTACATGTGTCTTTTTCCTCTCCCAAAGCTTCTCTTACAGTTGGCCCTTTGTTCCCTGTGGTTTCCCCCATGGGTGGCCCTTTTTTCACCTGAGACTAACCCCATGTGTGTCCTTTCCTTTCCACAAGACTCACTTTACAAATGGTCATTTTCTTTCCCAAGGCTCCCCCCATAAGTGGCCCATTCCCCACCTGAAGCTCCTCGAACAGGTAGACCTTTCGTTCCCTGAGACTTCCCCCTCATGTGACCCTTTCGTTCCCCCAAAGCTCCCTCTATGGGTGGTCCTCTCCTCTCCACAAGACTCCCTTTTCAAATGGCCTTTTTCTCCTCCAAGACTCCGCCCATAAGTTGCCCTTTCCTCCCACAAATCCCCCCTATAGGTGGCTCTTTCCTCCTCTAAGCCTTCCCTTATGGGTGGACCTTTCTTCCCTGAGGCTCCCTCCACAACTGGCTCCAAGCCCCCCCCCCCCACAGATATCCCTTTCCTCCCCTGAGACTCCTGCCATAGGTGGCACTTTCCTCACCTATATCTCCCCCATAAGTGCCCCTTTTCCTCCCCCAAATCTCCCCCTATAGGTGGCTCTTTTCTCCTCCGAGCAGTCCCTCATGGGTGGACCTTTCTTCACTGAGGCTCCCTCCACAACTGGCTCCAAGGCTCCCCCCAGAGATATGCCTTTCCTCCCCTGAGACTCCTCCCATGTGTGGCCCTTTCCTCACCCATATCTCCCCCTATAAGTGGCCCTTTCCTCCCCCAAATCCCCCCTATAGGTGGCTCTTTCCTCCTCCGAGCCTTACCTAATGGGTGGACCTTTCCTCCCTGAGGCTCCCCCAACAACTGGCTCCAAGGCTTCCCCCACAGATGTCCTTTTCCTCCCCTGAGACTCCTCCCATGGGTGGCCCCTTCCTCCACCATATCTTCCCCCCATAAGTGGCCATTTCCTCCCCAAAATCTCCCCCTATGGGTGGCTCTTTCCTCCTCCGAGCCTTCTCTCATGGGTGGACCTTTCTTCACTGAGGCTCCCTCCACAACTGGCTGCAAAGCTCCCCCCACAGTTGTCCTTTTTATCCCCTGAGACTCCTCCCATTGGTGGACCTTTCCTCCCTAACATCTCCCCCTATATGTCACTTTTTCCTCTCCTAAGGCTTCTCTCACAGTTGACCCTTTGTTCCCTGAAGTTTCCTCTATGGGTGGTCCTTTCCTCTCCACAAGACTCCCTTCACAAATGGCCTTTTTCTCCTCCAAGACTCTCCCCATAAGTGGCCCTTTCCTCCCACAAATCCCCCTATAGATGTCTCTTTCCTCCTCCAAGCCTTCCCTCATGGGTGGACCTTTCTTCACCGAGGCTCCCTCCACAGCTGGCTCCAAAGCTCCCCCCCACAGTTGTCCCCTTTCTCCACTGAGATCCTCTCATTGGTGGACCTTTCCTACCTAACAGCTCCCCCTATATGTCACTTTTTCCTCTCCTAAGGCTTCTCCCACAGTTGGCCCTTTGTTCCCTGAGGTTTCCCCCATGGGTGACCCTTTCTGCACCTGAGACTCCCTCCACAATGTGCGTATCCCTCCCCCATGACCTCTCACACCCCCCATGCGTGTCTCTTTCCTCCCCCAAGGCTATCCCATACAGGTGGCCCGTTCTTCCCTGAGGCTTCCCCCCACAGGTAGCTTTTTCATCCCCCAAGACTTGGGGGGGGGGGGGGGAATTTGTGCTAGGACGGGTATTGGAGGAGGAAAATTTGTGTGTGTGTGTGGGGGGGGGGGGGGGATTTGTACTAGGAATGGGTATTGGAGGAGGGGAATTTGTGCTAGGAGGATAGAATCAGAAGTGGAGGGGGATTTGTGCTAGGACGGAGTATTGGAAGAGGGGAATTTGTGCTGGGGGGTGAATTTGTGTTGGGGGGGGTATTTGAGTGGTAGAGGATTTGGGCTAGGATGGGGTATTGAAGAAGGGCAATTTGTAGGGGGGGGGATTTGTGCTAGGATGGGGTATTGGAGGAGGGGAATTTGTGCCGGGAGGATGGAATAAGAAGTGGGGGGGGGGGGAATTTGTGCTGGGAGGATGGAATAAGAAGTGGAGGGGGGGGGGATTTGTGCTAGGATGGGGTATTGGTGGAGTGGAATTTGTGCTGGGGGTGGATTTGTGTTGGGGGGATATTTGAGTGGTAGAGGATTTGGGCTAGGAGGGGAATTTTTCTTTTTTGAGCTGGGGGGGCAAAGACGTTTGTTAGGATAGGAGATTTTAGTAGGGGGCAAAATCGTACTGGGAGGAGGGGGGATTTATGCTTTGGCAGGGGAGGGGTTTGATTTTTCTTGGGGGGGGGGGGGGGGAGGTGGGGGACACACGATTTGGCCTGGTCGCCCTTGGCTCTGGATGACCTTGTCCCGTCACTGCAGAAAATGAATGAATAAGCCCCTCGGTGGGGCTGCTGGCAGCAATGAGGTCCAAACACTTCCCCGATCTAATCCTAAAACTACAATAAAGTTTCCCTTTCTCAAAGATCCCACCTTGGGTAACTCAGCGCGTTTCCCCCCCACGCTGTTTCGGGAACGGGCGAGTTGTCGCGGCAGTAAATAGGGAAGTCTATGTCAGCAGAAGACTCGCATTCTGTCAACCACTTGGCAATACGTTGAGGAGATTGAGCCAAATTGGCATGACGGGTCGTAGGGCCTGATTAGGCGTCTGCTGCCCCCAAACTAATTATCTCCGCTCATTCAGTGAGAAGCATGTACGCCAACAAAGCCGGGATGATCGCCATTATGCGATCAGCGTTTGCTTAATAATACACATGTGATAGTAATTCCACCAGAGGGATGGCGGCTACCGACCTCATACTGAACATATTGTCTGGGGAAGAATGGCGAGCCACACGTACCACGCATCTCGTCCAACCACACTCATCGTGATTAACTAAGCCCTACACAACTATTAACTAGACCCTTGTGAAAAATTCTGGAAAAAAAACATCAAATTCAGCCACTGTGCCTATCAAACGCAGCCACTGTGCCCATCAAACGCAGCCACTGTGACCCAAGTGTTGCCACTGTGCCCCAAATGTTGCCACTGTGCTCCATGTACTGCCACTGTGCCCCAAATATTGCCACTGTGCCCCATGTACTGCCACTGCACCCCAAAAATGCTGCCACTGTGCCCCAAATATTGCCACTGTGCCCCAAGTGCTGCCACTGTGCCCCAAATGCTGCCACTGTGCCCCATGTGCTGCCACTGCGCCCCATGTGCTGCCACTGTGCCCCATGTGCTGCCACTGTGCCCCAAAAATTGACACTGTGCCCCGTGTGTTGCCACTGCGCCCCAAGTGCTGCCATTGTGCCCCGTGTGCTGCCACTGTGCCCCAAGTGCTGCCATTGTGCCCCAAGTGCTGCCACTGTGCCCCAAGTGCTGCCACTGTGCCTCAAATGTTGCCACTGTGCCTCAAATGCTGCCACTGTGCCCGAAATGCTGCCACTGTGCCTCAAATGCTGCCACTATGCCCCAAATATTACCACTGTGCCCCATGTGCTGCCACTGTGCCCCAAATGCTGCCACCATGCCCCAAATGTTGCCACTGTGCCCCAAATTGTGAGAAATGGGAAAAGGGGATGGACAGCCGCACTCCAATGAAACTTCAAATAATGTTGTCTTTATAAATAAAAGATGGGCATGCAAAAACCAACACAGCCACAGGACAGGACAGCCGACGCGTTTCACACTATGTTAGTGCTTAGTCATGGCTACTGTGCCCCAAATGCTGCCACTGTGCCCCATATGCTGCCACTGTGCCAAAAATATTGCCACTGTGCCCCATGTGCTGCCACTGTGCCCCATGTGCTGCCAGCCTGCCACTGTGCCCCAAATGCTGCCACTGTGCCCCTTGTGCTGCCACTGTGCCCCAAATGCTGTTAGTGTGCCCCAAGTGCTGCCACTGTGCCCCATGTGCTGCCACTGTGCCCCAAGTGCTGCCATTACGCCCCAAATGCTGCCACTGTGCCCCGAATGCTGCCACTACGCCCCAAATGCTGCCACTGTGCCCCGAATTCTGCCACAGTGCCCCAAATATTGCCACTGTGCCCCATGTGCTGCCACTGTGCCCTGAATTCTGCCACTGTGCCCCAAATATTGCCACTGTGCCCCATGTGCTGCCACTACGCCCCGAATGCTGCCACTGTGCCCCGAATGCTGCCACTACCCCCCCAAATGCTGCCACTGTGCCCCGAATTCTGCCACTGTGCCCCAAATATTGCCACTGTGCCCCATGTGCTGCCACTGTGCACCAAATGCTGCCACTGTGCCCCAAATATTGCCACTATGCCCCAAATGTTGCCACTGTGCCCCATGTGCTGCCACTGTGCCCCAAATGCTGTTACTGTGCCCCAAATGCTGTTACTGTGCCCCATGTGCTGCCACTGTGCCCCAAGTGCTGCCACGGTGCCCCCCGTCATCTGCCCAGCACTTACCTGTAACACTGGGTGTACAGACCCGAGGACTCAGCACAGGGATGGTGGGAACCCCTCATAATGAGCACAGTGGGTGTACAGACCCGGGAACTCAGCACAGGGGTGGAATAAATAAATAAATAAAAGATGGGCAGGCGAAAACCAACACAGCCACAGGACAGGACAGCCGACGCATTTTACACTATGTTAGTGCTTAGTCATGGCTACTGTGCCCCGAATGCTGCCACTGTGCCCCATATGCTGCCACTGTGCCAAAAATATTGCCACTGTGCCCCATGTGCTGCCAGCCTGCCACTGTGCCCCAAATGCTGCCACTGTGCCCCTTGTGCTGCCACTGTGCCCCAAATGCTGTTAGTGTGCCCCAAGTGCTGCCACTGTGCCCCAAGTGCTGCCACTACACCCCAAATGCTGCCACTGTGCCCCGAATGCTGCCACTACGCCCCAAATGCTGCCACTGTGCCCCGAATTCTGCCACTGTGCCCCAAATATTGCCACTGTGCCCCAAATATTGCCACTGTGCCCATGTGCTGCCACTGTGCACCAAATGCTGCCATTGTGCCCCAAATATTGCCACTATGCCCCAAATGTTGCCACTGTGCCTCCATGTGCTGCCACTGTGCCCCAAATGCTGTTACTGTGCCCCAAATGCTGTTATTGTGCCCCATGTGCTGCCACTGTGCCCCAAGTGCTGCCACTGTGCCCCTTGTCATCTGCCTGGCACTTACCTGTAACGCTGAGTGTACAGACCCGGGAACTCAGCACAGGGATGGTGGGAAACTGCCATTCCACTCCTTGTCAGTGAGGGTGTGGTTGCTGGTTCCTTAGCTCCTGTGCTCCAGAGACCAGGGGTTAGAGTGATTTCTCTTCCCCAGGAGGGATGCTGGATCCTGGGGAGGAGCCGGGCGGGGCCCCCTGGATAGGCCTGTGGAAGAACCTGGGCCTACCCAAAGGAGAGATGAGTCCCTGTCAGCCTTTAGACAGAGGACTGTCAGTAAGTTGAAGCGGATTGAGAAGGAGGAGGAAAAGTTGATGGTCTTGATGGCTGAATTTAGAAAGAAAAAGCAGATCTGTGCTAAAATGTACAGCAAGAAAAGACCGGCTCTGAGGCCTGAGCTGAAAGACCTGGAACAGACTGTGAGGAGTCAGAAGGATTTGGTGTATTCTCTGAAGGAAAACAGTGGAGTATTTAAAGAAAAATATAAAAATGAGGAGCGATTTAATCGCATGAGAAGAGGAGCCGCTTCCTGCGTGGAGGGTGAGGAGACCAGCGAGGAGATGCAGGTGCAGGCAGAGTCAGCAGTGAGTGAGACGGTGGGCCCGGAGGATGAGCCCATCAGTTCAACACCTCAGACATCCGCTGAGCCCTCTGCCCCTTTCACACCCCAGCAATGTGGAACATCCCAGAAGGGTAATGGTTCTGCCATGATGGAGTTCATCACCAAGCTGGAATCCCCTCCTAATGCGGCTCCCCCTGATGAGAAGATGGACACCATTCCTGGCCCTGTGGAGGAAAGTTTCACCATGAAGTCTGCAACACCTGGTATGAAATCTGACCCCACCATCAGCCATACCATCGCTGCGGTGACAGCTCTGCAAGTTTCAGGTACAGTGTGTGTGCAGGATGATGATGTGAACTTTAATGACAATGGGCTTGCTGGGGGTTGTGGTGCTGCAGACAGTCAGCCCAGTCCCATAGACAATAAACAGCATGCAAAACCCTCTGATAAAAACTGTCAGTCTGCAGAGAGGTCCATGGACAATACAGAGACTTTGCCTGGACCAGGCACTGCGGCTATGAATGGAGAAGAAGGTGCAGTAGTGCCACAACTCCCCAGGAGTGTGCAGTGGACAGGACTGGAGCTGTGTGTACAGTAGGGTTGCCACCCGTACGGGAATGACCCGTACAGTCCGGTTTTTGAGACTTGTGCCCGGGTTTCTGTCCTCTTCTAACCCGGACACAGCAGTATACCTGCAGTCCTGACCCTCCGTCTCACTCACTTTGCTTTTCCCCGCAACTTGTACGTGCCTGCTATCCTCCTCCCCCGGGCAGCCTGTGAATCCTCGCCGCCACTGCTGAGAAAGTGTCAGCAGCGCAGGGGACAGAGAGAGGAGTAGAAGCAGCAGCAACAGGACAGCCCGCCCAGATCTCATTCGCAAACACTGCAGCTGTACAGGGATTTCCTCCTTATCTGCTACGGTGAGACACCCCCCTCCCCCTCTGCACTGTGACCGGAGCTGTTGACTGTGAGTGTAACTCTGAATATCTTTACTCACTTAACTGTCATTCACCCTTTTAAGAGGGAGGAGGGGGTAAATGTCTGTATTCTTCCTGACATGTGGTCTCTATCTACCAAAGGGGGGGGGGGGGGGTAGAGATGTTCCCTCCAATCACCCCTCACCTATTCCTAAATGGGGGTCCCCTTATCACCCCCCCCCCTACTGGCTGTGGGTCTTCTAAAACTACAGGGGGCAGGGAGGCAAATTCCTGTATATCTGAATGGGGTCCCCTCTTATCACTCCCCCCCAGCTGGGGATCTTCTTTACTGGATTGGGGACCCCTCTTACAGTGGTGGCTGGTGCTCAATTTTTTTGTGGGGGGCGCAAACAAACAGGAAAAAAAACAATTGCAGCCACTGTGCCCATCAAACACTGCTACTGTGCCCATCAAAACACAACCACTGTGCCCATCAAACGCAGCTACTGTGCCCATCAAACGCAGCTACTGTGCCCATAAAAACGCAGCTACTGTGCCCATAAAAACGCAGCCACTGTGCCCATAAAAACGCAGCCACTGTGCCCATAAAAACGCAGCCACTGTGCCCAATGCCCATCAAACGCAGCTACTGTGCCCACCAAACACTGCCACTGTGCCCATAAAAATGCAGCCACTGTGCCCAAAACGCAGCCACTGTGCCCATGAAACACTGCCACTGTGCCCATGAAACACTGCCACTGTGCCCATGAAACACTGCCACTGTGCCCATGAAACACTGCCACTGTACCCATGAAACGCTGCCACTGTGACCATGAAATGCAGCCACTGTGCCCATGAAAAGCAGCCACTGTGTCCATCAAATGCCACCACTGTGCCCATGAAACACAGCCACTGTGCCCATCAAACGCAGCCACTGTGCCCATCAAACGCAGCCACTGTGCCCATCTAATGCCACCACTGTGCCCTTAAATGCAGCCACTGTGCCCTTAAATGCAGCCACTGTGCCCAAATGCAGCCAGTGTGCCCATCAAACGCAGCTACTGTGCAAATCAAACACAGCTACTGTGCCCAGCAAATGCCACCACTGTGCCACCAAATGCAGCACTGTGCCCAAATGCAGCCTGTGTACTCATCAAATGCAGCTAATATGCCCATCTAATGCCACCACTGTGCCAAACGCAGCCACTGTGCCCATCAAACGCAGCCACTGTGCCCATCAAACGCAGCCACTGTGCCCATCAAACGCTGCTAGTGTGCGTCGCCCGCCCGGCACTTACCTTGTTTTGGTGGGGCAGCAGTGTCCACGCTCCTCAATGTCTTCTCCCATCATCTCTTCCCATCCTCTGCGATAGGCGTCAAATCACAGCGCCTGTCGTTTCAGCCAATCAGGTAACAGATAACAGACCCAAGCATCTGGTTGGCTAAGAGGCGGTTCAGTGTTAGGAAAGCAAATATTTATTCGCTTTCCTAACACACCGCTGAGTGAACAGCGAGCGCCCAGCACGGACACCTTTTAGGATGCCTATTAGGCCTCGTACACACGATCAAATCTGTCTGCTGGAAACGGTCTGCTAGACCGTCCCAGCAGACAGATTCGATCGTGTGTATGGCCGAGCCGACGGATTTGGCCACCCGACAGATTTCAAAGCATGCTTTGAAATCTATCGGGTGGGAATCCGTCCGCCCGACATGTCTGCTGGTTAGTACACTTACCAGCAGACATGTCGTCTCGCACCGGCGCCGAATGGATTCGGCGCATGCGCGGAAGTGTTTTACTTCCTGGTGCGGTGACGTGGCGGCGTCAACGTCACCGCCACGTCAGCGCGCCGTCCGCTGGCGGGGATTTTGGTTTGCTCGTGTGGCACCGCCACTGCCTTTTTATCACCTCCCCACAGTCCTCCTAGCTGGAGATCTACTTTAACTGAAGGGGGGATGGAGGGGGATTTCCTGTATTGGGGTCTCCTCTCATCACCCCCCTGCATTGCTTCTCACCTGGGGGTCTTCTTTAACTGGAGTGAGAAGGGAGTTTCTGGATGAGGGTCCCCTCTTATCACCCCCTGTAGTCCTCCTATCTGGGGGTCTTCTTTATCTGGAGGGGAGAGTATTTGTCAGTATTCCTGTATGGGTGGGAATCCCTCCTAATCACCCCCATGCACTCCTCCTGTTAAGGGGTCTCCTTTTCCTGGAGAGGGGTCAGTATGCCTGGAAGTGTGTGTGAATGGGGGGGGGGGGTCCCCTGACTCCATTTGGGGTTCTTATATTACTTCTTGTACTTCTGCATGTGGCTCCATAAAATACTCAGCTCTCAGATTATTGCCCATGGGCAGTTGTATAGAGTCCTTCCTGACCCTTTTCACGCCAACCTCTGTCAGCATTAGCACAGACTGTCCTTGGGGGGATTATACTGGTACTGGGGGGACAGACTGACCTTGGGGGGGGGGGGGGGAGATTGTACAGGGAAACAGACTGACTTGAGGAGGATGTAACTAGGCAACAGACTGACCGGGGGGGGGGGGGGGGTGTTGTTATACTGGGGGGAAGACCAACCATCTTGCCACACCTACTGTTTACCAGGGCACTGCATTACTGCTCCTCTCGGGGCGTCCCAAGTCTTTTACAATCCTATAGTGTATATTGGAAATAAAATAAAAAAATTGCTGTGCACAGCTAAAGTGTTCGGGTTTGGCTTAATGAAAAGGTGGCAAGCCTAGTGTACAGAGCGGGGGGAGGGGACGGGTCCTGCCTCTGCTAATACAATCCTGAATCAGACTCTTTACCAGCAGATGTGACTGTGCCTAAAGACAGGACTGTGAATAATGGGGGTGTTAAAAAATCCTATGCTGGTGTTGCTGCTGCAGGATCTGGGAAGAGGGAACAAGCAGGGAAGGAGCATGGGAATGTTTCGCCTCCCTCCATGTTTAAAAGAAGGAATGTGGTCCAATTAAAATGGGAAGGTGGTGGGATCCCCCCACATAGGAGGGCGGTGGTGGATAAAATCCTGCAAATGGGGTTTACACCTGCAGATATCTTTGCCCTGATCAGTCCGGCGGGTTCCTATGAATATGATTTGTCCTTTCTCCGTCCGGAGTCTTTGGACATTTTTTGGGAGAAGTATGAGAACGTGTGTAGGGGCCTGCCGGACTGGAAGGGGCTCATGCCCAAGCTTGTCTCCTGCCAGCCCCTTATTAAAATGGTGACAATTCTAGTCCGCAATGAGTCCATACCCCAGGGGGACTTATGTGTATGGTCTGTGCAGCTAAAACTAAAGATCATTGATAATGTTGTCCAGCATCTGCCATCCTCGGCTTTCCTGGGGAGGGACAGAATGACCATCTTCTATCCTGGCCAGCCAAAGCTCTGCAACAAGTGTGGAGACAAAGGTCACCTTGCATCCTCCTGTCCAGTGATGAAGTGCTCTCTGTACCAGGGTAGAGGACATCTAGCCAAGGATTGTAACCTCATCAGGTGCAATCTGTGCAATGTGGTGGGACATCCGTACAGTCAGTGTCCTGAGGCAATGCATAACAAGCCCGAGCTCATGAGAGAGTTCTTCCGCCTGGACATGGAGGATGCTCGGAGATCAACAGCTGGAGGGCCTGTGAGTCCGTCTGAGTCTGTGCCAACACCCAATGTGTCTGTGTCTCCCCAGTCTGTGCCAACACTCAATGTGTCTGTGTCTCCCAGTCTGTGATGCCCCAGTCTATGCCAGTACCCAATGTGTCCGTGTCTCCCCAGTCGGTGGTGCCCCAGTCTGTGCGTTTACCTAGTGTGTCAGTGTCTTCCCAGTCTGTAGGTAAGGTGTCAGTTGCAGAGAATGTGTCCAATCCTTCTGTATCTTCCAAAATTGCAGAGGCAGCGAGAGGGGCTGAGGCTGGTGCATCAAGTGCGGTGCCGGTCCCCCTCCCTCGACGCTGCAGGGTTCCTGTTAAGGACTGTGGGGAGCAGAGGAGTGGGGAGGATGGTGGAGAGGCTTGCCTGGTGGTAGATAAGGGAAGGGAGTGTGGGGGGGAGGGGGGTGAAGTGGAGGATAGGTGTGGGGAGGCTGTTGACTCCGGGTTGTCCAAGGAGGATATGAAGTGGTTGGAGGATAGGAGGAAAGGCAAAAGGAAGAAAAAAAAAGGAGGTACAGTTTTGGATGGTCCTATGGTTTTGCCTTTGGCAAATAAATTTAAGGTACTGTCTGATGATGATGAAGATGATGATGATAATGATGATGCTGATGAATGGGACTCATTCAGTTCTGCATCCTCTATGGATGATGAGTGCCAGGGTGCAACAAAGCGCGCTGGTTCTCCAGGGAGACGGAATAGTCAGGCTAAGAAACGGCTGCCTCAACTACCCTAATGGCAGTTCCCACTCCGTTAAAAGTGGCAACCATTAATGTTGCCAGCTTAAGATCAGTAAGTGCTCGTCATATGGCCTTATTTTTGCTCAGCGAGTTTGATGCTGACATTTTGTTTTTGCAAGAGACCCATCTGAGTAGTCTGGCTGATATACATCTGGCAAAGAAGGAGTGGAGGCGTGGTCCCTCATTTTGGTCTCTTGCAGGCTGAGCCTTACAGCGGGGGTTGCAGTCCTTTTTTCTGGTATGGTAACGTGCCGGCGGGTAATTGAGGTAGAGATTGGGAGATGCATGGTCTTGGACGTCTCTGTGAGGGGGCAGGACCTGCGCCTGATTAACATCTATGGTCCCCAGACGAAGTGGGACAGGAAATGCCTCTTTACAAAGATTAAGCCTTTTCTTTTTAACGGCCCAGCAGGTTATCTTTGGAGGTGATTTCAACACCATTACTAGGTCTAAAGACAGGAGAGGTGTCAGAGATAAGCTGGGCTATGACACCCTTTTTCTCAATGCGATAGTTAGGGAAGCAGGTCTGGTAGATGCGCACATTAAGCGCTGCCCAGACAGCACGGGGTTCACGTTTCAGCGAGGTAGTAGTCAGAGTAGGATAGATAGGTTTTTTTTTAAAGGGGGACTCTCCTTTTTCGGCACCTGTGTGTCGGGCAGTGGAGTTTTCTGATCACTGTATTCTATCTGTGACTCTGAATGCCTCAGATATGCCGCTAGGGGGAGGGGTATCTGGAGATTGAATTCGACCCTCCTGGAGGACGAGAGAGTAAGACAATACTTTGAGGACTTTTTTCAAGCACAGGTAACGATCCTAGACTTTTGCAACAGCAAGTCAGAATGGTGGGAGCTTGTAAAACAGCGGACTGTTGGGCTTTTCAAGGCCATAGGAAGAAAGAAGCAGCAGGATAAGTATATCGCCTACCAGCGCTTGCGGAGGAAACTTGACCGCCTTGTTTCGAATGGAGGAGATTCTGGGGCGATCTCTGAGGTGAAGCTCCTCCTTAGGAGACATCAATATGACCGGCATGCCTCTTTGGTTCAGGAGAGGGATTACGGGAAATACCATTCGCCTGACCCTTACCAGAACTGTAAACAGAGCGTAGCAGTTAAGACGGTCAATGGCCTGAAGGACAGTGCGGGCTCTCTGACGAAGTCTAGGTCAGGGATCCTGGAGGTTGTCAGGTCATACTATGCCGATCTCCTGGGAGGAAGGAACCTTGATCGGACAAGGATGTTGGGTTTTTTGGACTCTACACCAGGACTGGAAAGTAATGTTCCTCTGATGAATTTGACAGATGAAATTACTGCAGATGAGGTAATCCAGGCTATTTATAAACTGGCCATCAAAAAAACGCCAGGGCCAGATGGTTTGACAGCCGAATTTTATAAATGTTTTAAGACGATCCTGGCTCCTTACCTTGCGGAGGTCTTTAAAGGCTGTTTCATGAGGGTTCTCTCCCTCCCTCCATGAGGCAATCTGCAGTGATCCTTCTGTCAAAGGGTAAAGACCCTTCGATGATTGAGAATTGGCGCCCCATTAGCCTTCTTAATGTCGATAGAAAGATACTGGCAAAGATTTTTTTCTGGCGATTATCACCGGTGGCAGGCAGTTTGTTATCCCACCACCAGCACTGCTCGATCCAAGGTAGAAGCACCTTCTCAGCAGTATTAGCTGTCCGGGAGGCCTTGAAGCGTTGTAGGGCCGCAGGTTGGGGTACATTTTTGCTGACATTGGATCAGGCCAAGGCCTTTGATCGGGTTAATCATGAGTACTTATGGCTCCTTCTTGGCAAATATGGCCTGGAGGGGGGTTTCATTGATTGGCTCAAGATTTTGTACAAAGGGGCTGAAAGCTTTCCTCTGGTTAATGGTTGGGTCGGGCAGCCCTTTGTGGTTGGCTCGGGCGTGCGTCAGGGGTGCCCATTGAGTCCTCTGCTATATGTGTTTGCAATTGACCCCTTCATCAGAAGGCTAGAGAGTGGACCATTGTGCGGGGTACCTTTGGGCATCGCTGGTGAGCCTCCTTTGAAGGTTGTGGCCTATGCTGATGATGTTTCTGTTTTTGTCTCTGGGACTGGGGAGGCGCAGGAGGTGGTCTCAGTGATAAGGCAGTATACAGAGGCATCAGGTTCAAAGGTCAACCAGGACAAGTGTGAAGCTTTCTGGATGTGCATGGAATGTGAGAGCTTTGTTCTCCCGGATGACTTCGTGCAGCCCCAACAAAAAATTAGAGTTCTAGGCATTGAATTCGGCCCAGGTGACTATGGCCATGCAAATTGGGTGAACAGGCTGGTGAATGCCGATGCCAAGGTGGCAAGCTGGAAAGGTTGGCGGCTTTCCTTGAGGGAAAAGGTTGACCTGATCAAGACTTACCTGATTCCGATTTTTCTGTATGTCAGTTTTGTTTGCGTTTTGCCAGTTTCTCTCTATACCTGGGGTCTATAGTTGTTTCTTCCAGCTGTTATGGGGGAACAGAATAAACCTTGTCAAAAGGAATGTGACTTACCTTCCTAGGCGGGAGGGTGGTCTAGGGATGATCAACCCTGTAGTCTTTTTCTCTCTGATGTTTGTGAAGTACAATCTTGGTAATATGTTGGCAGAGAGACCGCCTGGTTGGGTTGGTATTTTCCAGTCCTGGTTTAAGCCCTTTCTGCGAAACTGGGAGAATGGTGGGCCAGTGAAAAGCCTGAGGGTCAAGCATGACAAGCTCCCGGCTTATGTTGCCCCGTGTTTGAAAATGCTTCGGCAGTGGCAAGTAACGGCAGGAGAAGTCAGATCCCTTCCAAGGAAACTTCTTGAGAAGCGGATCATGAGCTTTGCTTTTTGCGAGCCACTGGCCCTAAGGGATTGCCCAAGCCTGGTTTTGGGGGCGGGTTTGCGATTGATTAATTTGGAGAGAATCCCAATGAAGTTTAGGGATCAGGCTTGGCTTGCCTTTCATGGAAAACTATATGTAAAGGGCAACTTGAAGTTTCTTTCCATGAGTGATCGGGGCTGCCCGAGAGTGGAGTGTGGAGGTGTGGTGGAGTCCATGGATCACTTTCTACTTCAGTGCCCTTTTAATATAGAGGTGTACAAGAGGGTGGGGAGGGCTCTGAGTATACCCTTCCTCCGCCATATGAGTTATGCGGAGTGGGTGTATGGGGCATTCCAGACTCATCGGGATTATGATTTGGAAACACTTTTTTTAGTTAGTCTAGTAGTCCGTTTTTTCACGTGGAGTGCACGGTGTCAGGTATCCTTACGGAGTAAAATCCTCCCAGTCGAGGTGGTGGTGCAGGACATTCTGGGTGAGGTTGGGAAGATTCGGGGTCTTGAGAAAAACAGGTGGCAGCAGGAGGCCTGGATAAAGGCGTGGAGGAATATCAGGACTCTGTAGCTGCTGCCTGTTGATCTCGGGGTGTGCGGCTTTCTTTCTATCCTTGCTTCACTCCCCTAGATTTTCAGATCAAATATATTTTTGATAAAAGGCTACATGCATGGTGACGGTGATGTTTCTTAGTCTGGCTTCTCGTAGGGATTATGTTTATTTTGTTCTTGTTGTTTCTGTTTGTATTCATATTCAATTATTTTGTAAATATGTTTTACTTATTTATTACGGTTTTATTGTATATAAGTTGTTGTTTGTAAGATTTTCAATAAACAAAATTAACCCCTCATAATGGGCACAGCGGGTGTACAGACTCAGGAACTCAGCGCAGGGATGGTGTGAACTCCTCATAATGGACACAGCGGGGGGTACAGACCCGGGAACTTAGCACAGGGATGGTGGGAACCCCTCATAATGGGCACAGCGGGTGTTCAGACCCGAGAACTCAGCACAGGGATGGTGGGAACCCCTCATAATGGACACAGCAGGGGTGTACAGACCCTGAAACTGAGCACAGGGATGGTGGGAACCCCTCATAATGGGGCACAGCGGGTGTACGGGTGTACAGTCAACTCAGGGATGGTGGGGAACCCCTCATAATGGGGCACAGCGGGTGTACGGGTGTACCAGACCCCTCATAATGGGAACTCAGCACAGCACCAGAGATGGTGGGAACCCCTCATAATGGGGCACAGGGAGTGTACAGACCCGGGAACTCAGCACAGGGATGGTGGGAAACCCCATAATGGGCACAGTGAGTGAGACCCGGGACTCAGCACAGGGATGGTGGGAACTCCTCATAATGGGCACAGCGGGTGTACAGACCCAGGAACTCAGCACAGGGATGGTAGGAACCCCTCATAATGGGCACAGCTGGTGTACAGACCTGGGAACTCAGCACAGGGATATTGGGAACCCCTCATAATGGGGCACAGCGGGTGTACAGACCTGGGAACTCAGCACAGGGATCTCACCAGTAGAGTACCTAACACATTGACAGGGAACGGTCAGGTTTTACACTCCAGTTGAACTTTTCAAGCTTGAATTGTGACTGGTTCTCTTTAAGGAGGTGTGTATAAAATCTTTTGTTTTACAAAGGATCCCCAGAGCACTCTGAGCCATCTAAACAGAAAGATAACTCCCCTTGTCTGATTGAAGTCACTGCGGTGATAAGTTATTGAGCTCTGTAAACAGGCGGATCTCAGTTGAAAATATCAATATTGTAAAAAGAAGTCTAGAGGGTCCTCTGCTGGCCGGGTAGGAGACTGCATGCAATCAATGTTCTGCACTTAAGCTCTACATATTCCCCATAATACAGAGAATGAAGTCGCTCTCCAGCGGCGAGCACCGTCTCTGCGCAGCAAATTACCAGAACTCAATGGGCTGCCGCGCCCCCGGGGGGAATTTGCTTGGCCTGTTTGGGATTTTCTTCTGGCTTAGAGAAAATGTGAACTTGATTAGGAAAATGTGGGGCCGCGTTATTTCGCTTCCTGTTTCAGCACTTATGTCACTTGCAATCGCCGGAGCGGCTCGTAAAACTCCATAAAATAATGTTTTTCATTAGCAGGAAAAATAACATTATCGGTGATTAGCGGTGACAAGGTTTACATTTTACGGAAAGACGATAATCCGCCTGCGCTGAGCGCCGGGATTACGCGGTTAGGAAAACCGATGTAAAGTTCTACTCACAATGTATTATAGGATAAGAATTCCTTGTGAGAAAAATATCCAATGTAACGCTGAATCCTGGAAGGTTCTGTGTGATCCGTGCCAGGAGCTGAAAAACAATGATCCCTACGAAGCACAGGCCAGGGCTAGAATGGGGTGCTATAATTGAGTGCTAGAATTGGGTGCTATAATTGAGTTCTAGAATGGGGTGTTATAATGGGGTGCTAGAATGGGGTGTTATAATGGGGTGCTAGAATGGGGTGCCAGAATGGGGTGCTATAATGGAGTGCCAGAATGGGCTGCTATAATTGTGTGCTAGAATGGGGTTCTAGAATGTGGTGCTAGAATGGTGGTGTGCAAGAATGGGGAGTTATTATGGGGTGCTATAATTGAGTGCTAGAATGGGGTGTTATAATGGGGATGCTATAATGGAGTGCTAGAATGAGGTGCTATAATGGGGTGCTATTATGGATTGCTATAATGGGGTACTATTATGGGCTGCTAGAATGGGGTGCTAGAATGGGGTGTTATAAGGACTGCTAGAATGGGGTGTTAAAATGGAGTGCTAGAATGGGGTGCTAGAATGGTGGTGTGCAAGAATGGGGTGCTAGAATGGTGGTGTGCAAGAATGGGGTGCTATAATTGAGTGCTAGAATGGGGTGCTAAAATGGGGTGATATAATAGATTTCTAAAATGGGGTGCTAGAATGTAATGTAACGCTGAATCCTGGAAGGTTCTGTGTGATCCGTGCCAGGAGCTGAAAAACTATGATCCCTACGAAGCACCGCCCAGGGCTAGAATGGGGTGCTATAATTGAGTGCTATAATTGAGTGCTAGAATTGGTTGCTATAATTGAGTTCTAGAATGGGGTGTTATAATGGGGTGCTAGAATGGGGTGTTATAATGGAGTGCTAGAATGGGGTGCTATAATTGTGTGCCAGAATGGGGTGCTATAATTGTGTGCTAGAATGGGGTTCTAGAATGTGGTGCTAGAATGGTGGTGTGCAAGAATGGGGTGTTATTATGGGGTGCTAGTATGGGGTGCTATAATTGAGTGCTAGAATGGGGTGTTATAATGGGGATGCTATAATGGAGTGCTAGAATGAGGTGCTATAATGGGGTACTATTATGGGCTGCTAGAATGGGGTGCTAGAATGGGGTGTTATAAGGACTGCTAGAATGGGGTGTTAAAATGGAGTGCTATAATGGGGTGCTAGAATGGTGGTGTGCAAGAATGGGGTGCTAGAATGGTGGTGTGCAAGAATGGGGTGCTATAATTGAGTGCTAGAATGGGGTGCTAAAATGGGGTGATATAATAGATTTCTAAAATGGGGTGCTAGAATGGATTTCTAGAATTGGGTGTATAGTATATGACAAAAGCACTCAAGCGGAGTCAGTTGAAGTCCCTCTAGGACGAAACGTGTAGGGCTTGGTTTTTACCCTTTCCCGCATTGCCTTTATTTTATTCTATTTGTGATCACTTTTATATCATTGGTTTTATTAAAATAAAACCGTTATCTTATTTATCTGCACCATTTGGGTTGCGTTTTTTATTTCTTTTCCCCTTTCCACATGGTGCTTGGAGCTATCCGGTTGCTTCCACTCCATCCATCTGAGGGTCGTACCATTGCCATCCCATTCCTCCCAAGAACTTCACAAAGACACTGTGCATGTCCGGCTTTTGACTGAAGATTTTTATCCGTTCCACTGTGTCCGAGTGAGCCCAGCTGACTGCTACTGGAGTTCTCAGGCTGTATTGATCTGCTGTTCATGACAGACAGGTCCTACTTTTCCGGTAAGAGCATACCACTTTCGTTTTGATTTACGTGTCATCTTATCCGAGGACCCATGAAGTGATTCTACATCTACCGATTCCCCATTTGTGGATGGACTTCTATTCATGATTTGTTTGTGTTGTTATTGATGCACTCCTACGTTTTCCTTACTAGGACTTTTCCACTCGCGTGGTTTGTTTGGACTACATTATTCATTCACTGTTCATGTGTGTGTTATTATTTCTATGTTTACAGCGCTACATTTATTTCCACACTTCATTCAATTTTTGTCAAATTGTAGTGTAGCTGCTTTAGTTTTTAGTTTTTTGTTTTCCTTTTTCACCTTGGTTAGCGCAATATTTTCCCTATCTGCACTCAAGCGGAGATTGGGACTATGGTTACAATGTTGATTGATAGAGTGAAGTTCTGCATCAGAACCGGACCACCCAGCAATGGAGGAAGGTCGTCTGGTCTGATGAATTCAAGAATGGTTTGAGGAACAGGACAACAAGTTGACTTGGCCTCCAAACTCTCCAGATCTCAATCCAATAGAGCATCTGTGGGAGGTGCTGGAAAAACAAGTCTGATCCATGGAAACCACACCTCCTAATTTAAAGGAGTTTAAGGGTCTTCTACCTATGGCTTGGTGGCAGATACCAGCGTAGAGTACCTTAGAGCTGCCACCTCATCCCTCTAAAGGATATGAATTACTTGGGTTCTGAGGATAATTTAATGCAAAAAAAATTGATTGTAATGACCACCTTAATCAGCCCCAGAACCTGTGTACTTCAAATGTGTTGGAGTTTAGAGGGATGAGGTGGCACCCATAGCCGTACCTTCAGAGGTCTAGTGGAGTCCATGCCTGGAGGGGTCAGGGGCCGTCTGCTGGCAAAAGGGGGACCTGCTCAATATTAGGTGGTGGGGCGGGGTGATTGGAGATAGGGAGGAGGGCTTAGCTGCTGACTTTTTGAGTAAAAGTCTAAATCTGCATATTAGTGAGAGTTCTGATTGGTCAGCGTTGACTGTCCGGGATTGAACTGTTGATGGAGCCGATTATGAAGGTTGTGTCTTCGGGGCTCAGGGGGGGAGGAGAAAGGTTCACTTTAACCATTTGCCAACCGCTGCACGACGACATACGTCGGCAAAATGGCTTGGCTGGGCATATGGATGCAGGGCAGCCATCACAAATTTTGGGCGCCCCTTACACAGCTTTAGGCAGGGCACCCTGTAGCAGAGAACCGGGGAGGGGGGTGCTGATGGAAAAAAAATTATCAAAATGAAAAAAAAAAAAAAAAAAACGAGAGGGGGGGGGGGGAGCGGGAGGCGACCATCGGGCCCCTTACAGGTGTAATGCATAAAAATTTTAAAAACAAAAAAACAGGAGGGGGCCAGCCGAGCCTGTAAGGGGCCCTAGGGACCATCAGGCCCCTTACATGTGTAATGCAATTTTTAAAAAAAAAAAAAAAAAAAAACGGGAGGGGTCCATTGGGCCTCTTACAAGAGTAATGCAAACAAATTCAAAATTAAACAAAAACAAACGGGAGGGGGGCCAGCCGGGCCTGTAAGGGGCCCTGGAAACCATAAAGCCCCTTACAGGTGTAATGCAAAAAAAACGGGAGGGGGTCCTGGGAACCATTGGGCCCCTTACAGGTTTAATGCAAAAAAAAAAAATGGGAGGGGTCCTGGGGACCATCGGGTCCCTTACAAGTGTAATGCAAAAAAAAATTTCAAATTACATTTTTTTTATTAAAAATGGGAGGGGGGTCCTGGGGACCATCGGGCCCCTTACAGGTGTAATGCAAAAAAATTAAAACAGGAGGGGGTCCTGGGGACCATTGGGCCCCTTACAGGTGTAATGCAATTTTTTTTTTAATTAAACAAAAAAAAAAACCGGGAGGGGGCCAGCCGGGCCTGTTAGGGGCCCTGGGAGCCATCTGGTCCCTTACAGGTGTAATGCAAAAAATGAAATAAGAAAAAAAAAACGGAAGGGGGGCCAACCTGGCCCCTGCAGACCATCGAGCCCCTTACAGGTGTAATGCCTGTACCCCCCTGATGGCAGCCCTGTATATATGTCTGAGTACGTCCCCTTTAAGAAACGGCCGCGAGCTTCGTGTGTCTGACTGCAGTTCCCACGGACTCGATGTCCAGGGGGGGAAACCAGCGATCGTCTCACGGACAGAAAGAACGGGGAAATGCTGATGTAAACAAGGCATTTCCCCGTTCTTCCTAGTGACAGGACACTGATCACAGCTTCCTGTCATCGGGAAGAGCGATCACTGTCATGACGTACGTAGCCCCGCCCCCTACAGTTAGAATCACTCCCTAGGACACACTTAACCCCTTCATCGCCCCCCCTACTGGTTAACCCCTTCCCTGCCAGTGTCATTTAGACAGTAATCGGTGCATTTTTATAGCACTGATCGCTTTATAAATGTGAATGGTGCCAAAATAGCGGCAAAAGTGTCCGATGCGTCCTCCATAATGTCGCAGTCACGATAAAAATCGCTGATCGCCGCCATTACTAGCAGAAAAAAATTATTAA